>PQXN01000369.1:0-30542 GCA_004786275.1 Botryotinia convoluta
AATTAAAAATAAATTAGTTTTATTATAAATTTAAATTATAATATGATTTAAATGATTTACTCGTACGATTGAAAGCTATAAAGATCGATAAGATAAGATCGAAATCAAGCGAAATCACCTGATTAGAAGAGATAATCATTTCGAAAAGAATAAGAGATTCTTTATTCAAAAGAATAGCAGGATTGGGAAAGGAATTTCGAAGAAAGAAAGCTGAATCTAAGCGAGCATATATAATAAGAGGCCTAATCCACTCAAATGTAAAATAAGAAAGTTGAATTCTATATACTTTTTCAATAAAATCACATATCACACTACTTGTATAATTATGATAGTTGTTCACTCGAGTCTGCTTCTAATATTAGATTAATCATTAGTCTAATCACCTCTTATATATTATATATATATTTATTCCTATATACTCTTGACCTGCGACAGTTTTTTATAAATCATAAAGTGTTAATCATATGGTATATACAACACAGGGATTTCCGTGACATTTGTATATATATAAATGACTACCTTTATAAGCCTTTGATTGTTCTAATTTATATGATTATTATAATTCATGTTTTATCTCAATTCATACAATCACTCTCACACAACCATTCTCACCCAATCACTCTCATACACTCATACTCTCTCTTATACATCATCATATAATCGATCTACTACATAACCCACCACGTACCCAAAAAAAAAACAATCCAATCCAATCCAATCTAACATCAAAAACATCCCCCTGAATCACACTACCCCCAAATTTTCACATCAAAACTTCAATACAATGCAATCTTAATATTTTCTCGCAGGCTCCGAGTACCTAGGTAGTAAACTAAGCTGTATAATATTCAAGAAATCAAAGAACCTTCGACCGACCGACCGACAGGTTATTCTGAATACTATTTCTGCAATTATAGAACGAACTAACTAGACTTTCGAAGAATCCAAACTACTTTGGGTATTGTGAGAGAATGTGAGATGATCATTCAATGATGAAGATGTCAAAAAATCAAGGAGTGGAGGCGTGAATAATGATCGATAAGTTGAAATTCATGCTGAGCATAAAAAATTGACGACGACAAGATCCTGGGTATCAAAGCAATACAATGCAAAAGCAAGACAGTCACTAAAAACAATCCCTGAAACCCATGACGGTACAATTTGTCAAGTATGTATTGACTATCAACTGGGCGAAAAGAAGTGTCTATGCAAATCTTCTCTCCGTAATTTATTTTTGAATAAAAATTACATTAAAATACTGTACACGATACTCAACAGCATCAATACCTCGTTCAGACATAGGAAACCCTCCAGTTCAGTTCATACCACTCATATACTATCCACATTTTTCCCATCACCTAATTTACAAAAGAGCAACAGCGCCCATAATGACAGCAATCAATCCCATGGAGATGCTGGAACGGCTAGCAGAACCAGTGATAATCATGCTTGGGGATGCAGTCGCTGATCCACTTGCGGCAGTGATGCCAGTGACAGTGACAGAAGAGGTTGGTTGAGTGGGTTTGTTGATGCCTGTTCCACTAGCATAATGTCCAGAGGTACCGTTGTTAGATGAGCCAACTGGGTAGACTGGAGATCCTGTGGGAGCGATAGCTCCTGGTACAACAGTGGATGAACCAACTGGGTAGACTTCAGATCCAGATCCAGTGGGGGCAACAACTCCTGGTACAACAACAGTGGATGAACCAACTGGATAGACTTCAGATCCAGATCCAGTGGGGACAATAGCTCCTGGCACAACGATAGTGGATGATGCACCCGAACCTGGAACAATCATAGTCGATGAAGCGATGGTGATACCCTCAGCGGATGAGACTGAAACAGCCTTACCTGGGAGACCAGAGGCGGTAGAGCTTTCGGGGGACCCTGGGTAAGCAACACCAGATGGAGAGCTAGCACCGGCAGTTTGAATGATGGTAATGACGGATGCAGATTGAGTCTATGTTTGATTAGCTGTAGAGCTTAAAAAAATTAAAAGGGAAAACTTACAACAGTGAGAATAGAAGGAGAAGCAGAAATGGTGATAACAGATGGCTGAGCACATTCTTCAGAACCTGCACTTCCAGATACACCAATGGCAGAGGTCAATGGTTGAGAGGACCCAGCTACTGGTGCAGATGTGGTCAAGCCTTGAGCTGAGCTGACTGCTTGACTAGCAACGGGAACAACTGTTACAGTGCTGTAAACCATATCTCCACTGTCAGTGTTGATATCGGAGGATGGGCTACCGGTTGTGGCACTCAAACTTGCAACAACAGATGGGGATTCATTTCCAGAGTTTCCAGAGTTAGATCCAGTTTGTGTAGAAGCTGGAGTAGGAGCGACAGGAGTACCGTTGCTGGAAACCACAGAGGCAGCTGGAGATGGAGCAGTGACACCAGAATTATCAAAAGTAGATGATGGGGATGGGGCTGATCCGGATGCTTGTGCGCTACCTTGTGGAACAACGACAGAACCACTTGGGGAAGAAGTTCCTTGTGCAGGAACGGCAACTGTTCTAGTGGCATAGATGGTGGAAGACTGGAAAATGGTCGCAAAGCTTGTTGTTGTCTCAAGACTGGTAACTCCTTCACTAGTCTGGGTCAAAGTGACTGGGTAGACAGTGACGAATGATTGGACGGAGACTGTGCTGTAAATTTGTTCGGTAGAAACACCTTGGGAAACAGCTGGGACGGAGCCTACTGGAGCGGAGGCTACTGGGGTCGCGACAACCGTGCTAGTAGCGACAAGAGTGGAGGTGCTGTAAACAGTGGAGATGCTAGAAGTAGTCAAAACGCTAGTGGCTCCTCCAGTAGTTTGAGTCAAGGTAACTGGGCAAACTGTAGTGTAAGAGTCAACAATGACGGTTGTGTAGACAGTTTCGGATGATTGAACTGGAGAAGAGACAGCTGAGCCAGTAACTTGAGCAGAACCAGATGGAGTGACACTACCACCTTCGGAATCGGAAGTTGCGGAAGGTGCAACCGTGATAGTACGTGTACCAGTAGCGGTTGACGAGCTGTAGACTGTGGAGGTGCTAGAAGTAGTCAAAACGCTAGTGGTTCCTCCAGTAGTTTGAGTCAAGGTAACTGGGCAGATTGTGGTATATGAATCAACGATAACGGTAGTGTAAACAGTCTCAGATGAGAATCCTGGTGACGAAACAGCTGGGCCAGTGATTTGAGCGGATTCAGATGGAGATGAACCAGATGGCTTCACAATAACAGTCTTGGTGGCAGTCATAGTGGAAGAGCTGTAAACAGTTGAAATGGTAGAAGTGGTCAAAACACTTGTTACACCTTCACTAGTCTGTGTCATAGTAACAGGGCAAACAGTAGTGTATGAATCGACGATAACGGTTGTGTAAACAGTTTCGGATGAGGAGGCGGATGGAGAAGAACCTTCAGTAACACTAGCGCCACTGGAATCGGAAGTACTAGATGGGCTTGAGATGTTGACAGATTCAGATGGAGAAGATCCATTAGAAGAAACAGCTGGCAATGAACCACTGGCGGAAGGTTGGTTTGAACCCGAAGAAGCATTGGGAGAAGATCCAGATGGATAAGCTCCGTTAGATGCACTTGGAGATGAGCCGGAAGCGACAGATGATGGAGAAGATCCAGCTGGGGCGGTGGAAAGTCCGCTGAGTTCACCAGCGCTGGTTTGAGCTGGAGTAGAGCCAGAAACTGGGCAAGCAGTTTGACCAGAGAGAAGAGCGCCTGATGAAACACATGGAACAGAAGCAGAGGCACTGACAGATGGAGATGAACCATTTTCTGATCCTGAGGCACTTGGGGAAGAACCGTTTGGTCCTGATGCACTTGGGGAAGAACCGTTTGAGCCTGAGGAACTTGGGGATGAACCACTTCCAGATGGAGAACCACTTGGGTATGAACCGCTTCCAGAGTTTCCAGAACCAGATGCGCTTGGAGATGAACCAATTGGGGAGGTGGTCTCGCCGCTAAGTTCTCCGGTACTGCTTGGGGTAGGAGCTGAAGCAGTGTCACTTCCGAAACCAATCACACTCGATGAAGGAGAGGAGCCCGAGAGTTCACTGGACAAGGCGGAGGTGATGGATGCCAAGTTAGTGCTTGAAGCTCCAGTACCGATGGGAACGACAGCGATAGGAGTTGTGCTTGGGACATCGAAAGTAGATGCGGTTGCTGATTCAACTGAGGTAAGACTAATTGTGCCAGGAATAGATGACGGGGCAACCCTGGTGTTGGAGGTAACAGTAAGTGATGGAAGGCTTGATGAAATTGCGCCTGATGCGGTGTTGCCGGCCTCAGTAACTGGGCAGACAGTAGTATAATCAACGACGGTTTGAGTAACAACGGTAGTACTTGCAAGGGATGCTGGGCAATGGATAACATTTGAAGCACAGCTAGTGATGGTGATAACTTGCGTAGCATAAGCTGTAGATGTGGTCAAAGATGCTGCACTGGTAATGGTACCGATTAATGATCCAGTAGCGGAACTACCGGATGGTCGGGAAGCAGTTGGGATAGTGCCGTTCGAGAAACGTCCAGTTCCAGATGGGATGGAACCGGAACCAGACTCAGATGAATCATTATCAGAGTCAGAGCCAGATTTAGGTACACCGGAATTGAAGCTAGAGCCAGATGAGCCGGAATTAGAGTCAGAGTCGGATGAACCGGAATCAGAGCCAGATCCACCAAGACCGATAGATCCCGAGCCACCAAGACCGATAGATCCCGAGCCACCAAGACCGATAGACCCTGAACCTCCAAGACCGATGGATCCTGAGCCACCAAGACCAATGGATCCTGAGCCACCAAGACCAATGGAACCAGAGCCAGAGGAACCAGAACCAGCGGAACCAGAGCTAGCGGAGCCAGTGGAAGCAGCACCCAAAGCTCTAGTAGAAGTTGGTCTAGTGGTGCAAATAGGAGCAAGGGCAGCAGCATTCACAGTAATAGCAGCAGTTGGTGCAATCTCGAAGGCAGCAAAGTCGATGCTTGCAACTGAAGCGGCATATGCACCAATGTTAACATCGCATGCACCCGAGATGGAAAGAGGACAATCAGCGGTGCTACCAATTTCGGTGACATATTGAAGCAAATCGGCATAGACACCAAGTTCAAAGCCATATCCAATACCCAAGAGAGAGATGGTAGTACCAGCCTCAACTCTGCAGCGAATAGAAGCTTGTAATGTGGCTTCACCAGCAAGAACAACGATAGGAAGGTCATTCATGACAGCTCCGTCGAAGTTATAGTCCTTGATAGCACCAGCCAAGAGGTCAACAGTAAGGGAAGCACCTTCTGGGAAGGAGAATTCGAAACCAGCAGAGAGATCGACTTGAGCATCAACGGAGATAACCAAATCGAGGAAAACGTTCAAGCCAACTGAGACAGTATCGAGGATAGAAACATCAGCAATAAGACCAGCTTCGAAAATATTGAGAGTGTAAGTGGCGGATTCAGCGGCGAAGACATTGAGTTCGATGTGTCCTCCAACATCCTCCAGAGAAATCAAACATTCCAAGCTTGCGGCTTCAACAATGGTTTCGTAAGGATGTTCCAAGAACTCGAGCACCTCTTCGACAATGTTGCTGGAAATTTCGGCCACGGTGTTGGTGACAACGGCTGTACCCCATGTTCGACAATCAACACACTTGATCTGGCATCCTGATGCACTTCCAAAGCTGATCCCAATATCTGCACCAAGACCGAGGTCAAGAATACCAAATACATCCAATGCGGCACTGACTCCACTACAAATATGTCAGCAACAAACCTAACATGATATCATCTTTGGTAACCCTTACGTATCTAATAAGACCTCATTCTGTCTCGAGCAGCCAATGTCATGACTGCAAAGCTGCTTGTGGGATGTGTGTCTTGCAGACACACCAAAGTGTACATCAGAAGAAATACCGGTATGGACGACATCTATACGATCAGAATACTTTTCAGGTGCATAAGCTGGTGGATATGCTGCTACATTTGTAGCAAGGACTGCCCCAACGAGGGCCGTCCCAAGAGACGATGAAAACATGACTGATAGAATAACAATAAATAAAAATGAATGTGTTTAATATGAAAAAAATAAAAAAAAGATTGTAACAGGCCTAGAAGGACCTTTCGTAAAGAGAGTGGTAAAGAATGCAAAGCAGGCTTGGAAAGGAAAATAATCATGGAGAGGAGAACATCTTTTAAAGACGACGACCATAACGTTCTCACCCCTTGAATCTTGGCATAGCGTTGAAGCTATCATGTTGATCATCTCGAATGAGAAAGGTAGATCTACTCTCCGAAATGAAAGTGTCTTTCCTATACTGGAGCCCCCTGTTCCGTACCTGACTTGAAAATCATCATCTCCATATTTTGTGTAAAAATACGGGGTACCTTCGGACGAAATTCCAGAAGCCGACCAGCAACTTTGCTCTCATAGACTTGATCTGATTACTGTCGAGATGAAAATAAGGTCAATGTGGATAACATAAAATAGCATTCTATCAAAGCACTTGATACCATTGGATATAACCTGGTGAAAAAGGTCTGGAAGGGAATGGGGGAAGTGGACATTGAGAGATATTTGAGTACTTCCGGACTAGTAATTAACTGATCTACAGTAAAGCACGAGCTTCATACCCATTGGGAATAGATTGCCATACTCGGAAAGTCCCCTGGAAGTTATACCGTACGGCATAAAGTTGGCAGTGGGGTTGACACGTCCCCTTAGAATGGATTTGATGTTTCAGGTTAAAGATTCCAGGCTCAATAAACCGATTTTGTGTACGGACTATATTGTACAATGGCTGTCCTTAATACATAGTGTAGTGTTGAAAATGACTTTTAAGTTGCCAAAGAACTCAATGCTGGTGAACCGTTCCGTACAATAGCGGCAGTGGCAGTGGCATGTCCCTGGACGCATGGTTATGCCCTTAAAGATAGGTCTGAGAGTCGATTGAAAGGGGCAATGTTCATCTATATGTTTATGCATCCAATTAGTATGTAGTCATTGAAATTGGAATCTTCTGACGAACCAGTGGTACCGATGTCATGAGGAGCTAATCATTGGATACTTTTGATTATCCAATCTCTCTCACTACCCAGGTATTTGGCCTTGAAAGAATCCAAGAATAGATACGACATTTCCAATTTGTGGCCCATACCAAAGTATTAGATCTGCACTTTGGCCGCCTCATGACTCGACAAGGCTATTGTGCGCTAGACCCATTATAATGTTTTAGCGTACATGTCAAGCGAAATTGCCGCGACGTCGCATGAGGCTAAAAGTTATACTCAGCCTCGCATTGACGCACACAGGCTAGATTTGAAGTCCGAACTTTCATCAAATTTACGAAGTACTTTATTTACCTTCACAAAATATCGGAACCGAGCAAGGAACCGAGCAAATAAGCATACTAGGACGTCGAAATCAAGTATAGCCCGTGATCAGACCGAGGCATTATTCCGCATTGTGGTCTCTACACCCGCGTCATTGAACGCTATCTAGCACCTTTCAAGCTATCGAAATTATCGGTCTCCTATCATAGGATTCACAGCACAATCATCACCACCCAGCATGTCTCTCTCCTCCTACCTCGCCAAAAATTACCTCACCGCCTCCACCCCCTCTTCCAGTACCCCCAAAGACAAAAAACGCAAACGCAAGGCTGCCGCGCAAACCGGTCTCATAATCGCCGACGACGATGCTCCCGGCTGGTCCAATCCTCAAGACCATGCCTCCGACGATGATACCCCCATGATCACCAATCACAGCACCTCGGAATTTCGCAAATCCAAAAAATCATCTTGGAAAACCGTCGGCGTACCTGCTCTCCAACCACAAAATGAAGACACCGCCGAAGCAGACCGGATAATCCAGCAAGCCGCTGCCGAGAACTCTGCCGCTCTGCACGCCGATGAAGAACCTACTATTGAAGAGACCCGCGGCGGGCTTCAAACTCGCGATGAGGCAGCCGCGCAAGCTGAGAAGAAAAAGCGAGTTGAAGCCGCGCAATGGGCGCGCGAATCTGGTTCTGGCAAGAGTAAAGGAAAAGAAGAAACTGTCTATCGAGATGCAACGGGTCGACGAATCGACATAAGTATGCGACGTTCTGAAGCTAAGAAAGAAATGGATGAAAAAGTACGAAAGGAATTGGAAGAAAAAGAAGCGCAAAAGGGAGACATACAATTATTAGCAAAGGCGAAAAGAAGAGAGGAGTTAGATGAAGCGAAGTTTATGACGGTGGCGAGGGGAGTGGATGATGTGGAGATGAATGAGGAACTGAAGGAAGTAGAGCGGTGGAATGATCCCGCGATGCAGTTTTTGAGTAAAGAGAAGAAGGGCAAAAGTAGGACGGGAAAACCATTATACAAAGGTTCGGCAGCGCCGAATAGATATGGCATTCGACCGGGTCATCGATGGGATGGGGTAGATAGGGGCAATGGATGGGAGGCGGAGAGGTTTAAAGGGGAGAACAGGAGGGTGAGGAATAAGGATTTGGATTTTCAATGGCAGATGGATACTTAAACCTATGTTACATATTACAAATTGCCAGTTACGTATACCCCGGGAAAGCGACGATCAATGGAGTTCAGATAATGATAATGCACGGTATAAACATGTCATTCATATATTTCTGCATATTTTCATTTCTTTCCCTGTTCTATGTAGGTATTGTAGACAAACTGTAAATGGCATCCGAGAACATCAAGAAAACTTTGCACACACGGCCTGATAGACCACATATGCATATTGTACTTGAGCACCATTAGTAGATCTTTCATCCCTTCCTCATTGGTATTCGCAATTAATATCATCTCATCTTCGCCAATTTGAAAGACGTTTGCCTTCTTCCCATCCCAATGCATCATAATGCCTTTGTAACAAATTCGTTGCATGTACTATAGCGACCAATGTACTTTCCTCTCATATCCATATTACCAAACACCCTTTTTCGTAGGGTATTGTATCATCTCCCATCTCACAATCTCACCCACTATCCACCATTAAGTCCCCTCCGCGATTAAATCTGAACATCGAAACCCCTTTCTACATAAAGATTCAAGCAAACATGATACCATGCTTCCTAAACTTTTGGTCGCAAAAGTTTGTCAGGTCCATATTTGGTATACTTCTTGATCATTTCCATAAACTCCTTTTTAGTGGTCTGTCCTTCACCATCACCAACTCTTCCACGGAAGTATGCCAATATTTGACTAATGGAGACACCTGTTGAAGGCAGACCAGCAATATCTTTGGGCGTAATTGGTCCAGAACCAGAGGGCGATGTAGCTTCTGTAGTGATATCATTAGTAAATGTCTATTATCTAAAGAATTACGAAACAATGAGCATAAAAAGACATCCTTACCAGCTCCTTGAGAAGGGCTACCAGCACGGCTACCACTCGATTTACCAGGAATTGGACTACCAGGTCTTGAAGTCGTTGGTGATCCTCCCATACGAAGAGTGATCTTCTTCTTCTTTGAACCGGCTCCATCTGACATTTCACCACCCGTGGCTTCTCCGTCGCTTGTGGCAGCTTGCGGGTTGGGTGTAGAAGAACTGATTCTTGAAAGTTCGTTTGGATTTACCGACATCTTGACAATAGATGATTTTCTCTGAGGTTGACCTGGAATTGGAGTAGATGTACCTGTAGGTTGCGATGAGCCGACATGCTTCTTCTTATGCTTCTTTCTGGAAGATTCGTTTCCACTAGATTCTGAAAGGTTTGGGGATCCAGCTCTCTTAAGATTCTTGGATTTCTTCAAGGGATCAGTGTGCTTAGGTCGACCGGAAGGTGTGGTGTTGCCTTTTGACGAAGTACCTGAAGGCTTTGCTTCAGCCTTTAATTTGGCTTTGGCCTCTTCATCTTTCTTCTTGTCGATCTCCTTTTGCTTTTCTTCATCGGAGGTATCATCTTCGCTCTATTAAATGTTAGTAGGTAGATCGAATGACTTTTGAAAAATACATACATCTGAAGAAGCATATGGATTGCTA
The DNA here is from genome assembly GCA_004786275.1 of Botryotinia convoluta. Lineage (NCBI taxonomy): Eukaryota > Fungi > Ascomycota > Leotiomycetes > Helotiales > Sclerotiniaceae > Botryotinia > Botryotinia convoluta. Next base: position 9,977 of record PQXN01000369.1, read on the forward strand.
GAATCACTATCATAAATGAAATTCTTTTCGCGCTTGGTTAAAGCCTTTCGGACACCCTTTCCTAATTTCTTCTTTGCCTCCAATTCTTGTTCTTCTTTGATGAAGTCTTTCTCAACGGTTTCTTCATCTGCTTCACCAAACAAGTTGGCACCTCTTTGATCTTGCTTGATTCTTTCCTGAGCATCCTTTGTATCTTCATCCCTATCTGGCTCAACTGTGGCAAGCTCATCATCATCCTGAAACAAATCATCAGCATCAAAATCAAGCTCATCAATATCTCTTGTTTCATTTCTGCTCGATCCCTTGAAACTTGCACTCTCTGTCTTGACAGTGTACAACTTATTCATCCCTCGGATATTTTCCTGAGTTGCACGTTGAGCTTCGTTTCTCTCTTGGGTTTTCATAGCCCATCTAGATTCTTTGGTCTTCTTACTCAACAAAGCTTCCGCTTCATCGATTGTGAGAGTGTTGAATTTGTTTTTCGAGGTGAACTTGTACCACTTCTCGACTGGAATCATCTTGAAAGCACTTCCCTCTGTGAAAAACATAACATTAACTTCTGACAAAGCACTCTCATAATTACCGACCCAAGTGTTCTTGTTGTCAGCATCTTCCAGGTGCCAAGGTAACGCTTCCTCATATCTAAGATCGGACTCTTTCTTTTGCTCTGCTGTCTTATCTAAGCGATGTACTTGAGTTGTCTTTTCATTTCGGAAAGCTTGAGCTTTCTTAGCAGCTGCTGCATTGGCATTATTGCCAGTAGGAGCTATTTGCGCACGATCTGCAGCTTTTTGCGCCTCCTTCTCGGCCTTTAATATTTCTTGTCTTTCTCTCTCCTTGGAATCGACTGCATCCTCCATAACTACATCTTCATCCTTGAATGCTTTGCCCGGAGGTGGTTGCCGAGGGTCTCTGCGATGAAGAGAAATTGGTCGCGTGAACTCGTTTTGATCTGTTGGGTCAACCTCTTTCTTTCCAGAAAATCTCATTGCATGATATCGGATTCCATCACGCAAAGCCCGCCTGGTAGTGAAGAGAGGATAATCCGTGACTTCTCCCTTGGGAGGATGAGTCCAACCACCGTATGTTTGTCTAGGCGCAACATTGCCATTGACAGGAATTGGACCTCTCGGACCAGGTGCGCGTGGACCAGAAACTTTGTTCAAGGATGTAGGCCCATTCGGTCTGGCTGGTATCAAGCCGTTCAAGTTCGCGCCGGCAGGTGTAGAAGATGGATTTGGTCTGCGGATAGGTTTCTTTCGTGGTCTCAGAGGATCAGCAGCCTTGACTTTACGTGTAAATTGTGGTGCGCCGCCGCTGTTGGGAGTTGGGGTAGGAGTTCGACCATTCGACATGCCAGATGGGGAGGCAGACATCTTGAATGATTATTCGGAAAGTGACGAGATTCTTGATAATGAAGGTTCGACTGATACAAGAGACTGGACAACAGATAGAGAAATCTTCTGAACTGAACGGACTCAATGAGTTCCTTCCTCCTTAGAATAAAGTTGAGAGCTGTTGTTGCCTTGAGACAGAGCCTGGAATTATGTTCGGTCGCAAAAGCTGAAAAGAACCGGTATCTTTAATCTTGAAGTTGTGTACATGTGCTATTTATCTTTGTCGAATATATATCTGAGTGGGTGTAGATAAATTGAAATTCAATCCTCCAGAGTGGTAGTTGATTGTTCTTTGTTGAATTTAAATTTGCTTTGTGGATCAACTTGGTTGACTTTCTGATATGTTTCTACCATCCAAGATACAATTCAGTTCTGTTGCAATGACAAGCAATTAAACCCCACTAGTCCCAAAGCCGTATGGTGACTCCCGGATCGGCAATCCCTGCTCAGTTGTAGATAGTAGTGTCATATTGTTACATTTTACTAGGGTGGCCGTAGTACCAAGCGCCAAAAGTCAAAAGCCAAAGCTTCTTGTGCTGGCCTGATATATATTGTTTGCATCACATTCACTTGGAAGACTTCGAAGAGGGGAACATACACTTTGCTCATAAAGTAGGTATACTCTTTGAAGTATTCACATTTCTATCCACATCCTACATCTCACATCTACCACCAACAACAACTATCACTTACTTCTTGATAATCACTTTTTGATTTGGAGAGGGAGGGGTATCTCAACAACTACATTCATCCCAAAGAGAAGGAAAAGAGAATATTCTAGACCACAAATCAATCAAACGAAGACATATGGAAACTGTTCGACAACAACGACAACATATTCCATCTGATTTCACATAGAAAAGTATCTCATGATTAAGCATTTACGTCGAGTCAAGTCAATTCAACCTTTTCTTCACATCCAAATCAAAAAATCACCTAAGATATTGAAGGTCAGGCTTCAGGAAATCATCACATGATTAGTCTTCATTGATTCAATTCACTTCCAGAATACAGAACATATCTACTTCCGAGGTTGTAGTTACCATCTAGAAATATACGAAGAGGCATTGTTCAATATATCAATCTTTGATATCAAATTGCTATTCTATTCTGGAAAACTTCAAACCAACTTGTTATCATATATTTACAAGGATGCTTCCAGTAGGGAAGGATCAAGGTGGGCACCTGCCTAGAGGAGGGTTTGGTGATAATGGACTAGAAGATCGTCTTCGAGGTCTCATTCTTAATAATGCTAATGTTATCACGAATAATGAAAACATCAACATGCATCCTCTTCCTGCAACTGGTGCAACTGGTGCCGCTGGTGCCAAACTACCACCACACATGCTCACAGCCAGCCCATCGGAGCAACAGGAATACCTTTCCAATATGACTTCCAAAGCTACTGGATCATCACAGCATATCCCCAGCAACACTGCTCCATTATCCCCTCAACCTGGAAAGAAGAGAATGAACCAAGCACAAAGACGACAAATGAATGCTCAACTCTCAATTCCAGTCAACTCTGGACAACCACAGCACCATCAGCAAACAGGCCCATCACCCCGAAACTACACACCCCATTCAGGACAGCAGCATTTAACACCATCTACACCGCAATACTACAACAACAATCAAAGAAGCAATCAAAGACCGCAACAAACTTACCAACAAGGACAATTCTCTCCACAATTATCTTATCAACAGACCAGGTCTCCTTATACCCCTCAAATGGCATACCATAACTCTCCTAGGTCAGGTGGTTTTTCGAATCAAGCGAGTCCCAATCTTCCGTTCCAGAGTCCTGTATACCCTCAGCAACATCAACAGCATTCTTGGCAGAACATGAATCAAACAAGCCCCGGGTCTAATTCTTTCGCCCAAAGACCTCCACCACAAAATCGACAATTGTATCATCCAGGTCCTTCGAATTCTGGTGGACAAGGACGGAGAAATTTTGGAGCAATTACTGATGAAATGATGGGGCAGGGTGCATTCTTGGACAAATTGGCTGAAAAGTGTGTTCCAAAAATAGCGATTGATGTCGATGAGGCAAACAAGAAGGAGCAATTTCGAGCTCATATTGAAGAGATCTGTAAAGCAGCAATTACTGAACATGAGCGAGAAAACAGTGGCAATAAAGAATTTGATTCTTCGACTGTCCAATTGAAATGCTACGGAAGTTTAAGTTCGGGCTTTGCAACCAATGGATCTGATATGGATCTTGCAATTCTAACACCGTTCTCGAATCCATCTGCAGAGTCTTCGGAGTCTCAAATACCACGGCTGTTGGAGAAGCGATTGCTCAGCCTGGGATACGGCGCACGATTACTCACTAGAACAAGGGTTCCTATCATCAAGCTTTGCGAGAAACCAATCCCAAAGTTGATGGCAGATCTTCTGGCGGAGCGTGATAAATGGGAGGGCGGTTTGGGCGAAGGTCAAGGTGATGATGCAGACGACAAGCACTTAGACAGTCATACGACAAAGTCTCCTGAGCCAACCCCAACAGAGACACATTCGAAACCTAAGCCATTGACCAAAACTACCAGCAACACAAGCCAATCAAATAGCAAAGGAGAGGCACAACAAACCGATAAGAAGGGTATCAGCTTGAAGCAAAAAGAACACCAGAATCTTATTGACTACCATATTTGTGCGAAGCGTGCTTTAAGAAAACATGGCGGGCGCGATTTATCTGTGAACTCGACTGAGCTTAATATGAAGGAAGCAAAGACTCTCAATGAAGTTTGTCGGGCTTTTATTCTTGGATTGCATTCTGAGGATCTATTAAAGCGGTTATCCGATTCTCCTTCCATCTCTCCATTATTTGATCCTGCTGTGCCTTTTGTACAGCGATCCCTGAATGGAATTTGCACACAAATCGAAGGGGAAAGACTAGCAATGGCATGGGATAAGAGGACTTTATCGGAAGCAACTGATAAACAAGAGTCGGATGCTCTTGCTGTTCTCGAGTCATGGAAAGTTTTACGGAATAAAACAGGACCCCTTACCGAGTCTGATATTTACAATAGACAATTGCATACTGCTACAGAACGATTGAAGAGGATCCATTCTTTGCGTTTCGTATATCTCGACCAACTAATGTTTGAGAGTCCAAAACAATACCTCGCGAGAGTCGAGAAACTCAAGGAAGATCTTGAAGGCAAAGGGTTACCCCCAAACCTCATCCGCCCACGTACCTTAACGGAAGAAGAAGTTATCGGCCAATTTATTAAACACTACATTGATGGCATCCATGATGTTCAAATTCGCGATACCTTGCAAGGTATGGAGGGAATAGTGACGTTAAAAGATGTAGCTCGCCGACATCAAATTTTGCAACTGGCGAAAGACTATGAACATGCTCTTGAAGTGAATTTCTACGATGAGGAAGCAAAACCTCACGTTGAAAGATACATTCCAGTTTTGCGTGATCTAGCTTCTAGACAATTTTCTGTTGATTCTTCACAAGCAGAGTTGGTAACAATCATTCGTACTCTCCCTGACCCAACTCAAATATCACCCAACAAACCTCGAGACCGATACAAGGATCATCTTGAATTTCCCAAAGACAAAGTTGGAATTCAATGCGATATCAATTTTTCAAATCATTTAGCTTTGCATAACACATTACTTCTCAGACTGTACTCTATCTGTGACCCAAGAGTCAAGATTGTAGTATTATTTGTGAAGCATTGGGCCAAGATTCGAGGAATCAATACTCCATATCGTGGTACGCTTGGAAGTTACGGCTATGTACTAATGGTTTTACACTACCTAATGAACATTGCCCAACCTCCAGTGCTACCAAATCTTCAGCACATAAATAAAGAGCCACCTGCACATCTTTCTCTTGCCGAAAAAGAAGCCCAAACTACTTGTGATGGTCATGATGTGAGGTTTTGGAGAAACGAAGCAGAGATCAGATCTTTGGCAGAACGTAAGATGTTAACACATAATCATGACTCTGTGGGTATGTTACTTCGGGGATTCTTTGAATACTTTGCACAGAGTCAACAGATGACAACGGTTCAAGGAAGAGGATTCGAATGGGGTCGTGAAGTTTTGAGTTTACGATCAAATCATGGTATCCTTAGCAAGCACGAGAAAGGATGGGTTGGTGCAAGAACGGTCGTCGAAACCACGCAAATCGCAGCTCCCCCTACCCCTTCAACACCAGCATTTTCGACTCCCGCGACTCCAAACGTTACGAAGGAGAATCCTAATAGTTTATCCGCCGCGTCAGAAGGCAAACAGCCTCCTAAGACTATGGAAGAAACTAAGGAGGTTCGCCATCGGTATCTCTTAGCAATAGAAGATCCATTCGAGATTGAGCATAACATTGCACGTACTGTGACTCACAATGGAATTGTATCAATTCGAGATGAGTTCAGACGTGCATGGGGTATCATCAAATCTCTCGGAACCAAATACCAATCGAAAGATGGTCTCTTAGATCCGATTCCAAATTCTGCCAACGACTCCAAATACGAGTTACAGATTCTACTGGATACTATTCACGGATGGGAAAAGCAAGTAGTTGCGGCTGGAAACGTTTAAAATTCCATGTGAGACATGGACATCTCAGGCTATGTCGAACAAAGGATAGATGGACGGAAAAACTGGAGCACTTGGCGTTGTTGGGGAAGAGATAGATTATTATTGTATGATTAGAAGAGAAATGCGGATTAGCTCTTGTTACGAACAGTATCAATATGCATGATTTGTTGGTGATTAACGATAGTCTTCCAGTTCCACGTGAAGAATCCAAGCGGATTTGGTCCCCTACTTTTACCAAAAGATAGTTCGGATTGTAAATATTGTTTTTGTACTTCCCCGCATAATATTGGAAGCTCCAGATTTTCTCGATATCTTTTGATTTGATTCATCAATACAAAGTGTTGGAAATACTGTACCAGCATGTTTCGTACCCCATGTATGCTTACTCGCACACCAGCGGAGGTTTACCCCAATGACCCCAATAAAGTTCGGCAAGTTCTTATCTGGGGAATTTCCCCACGGGTATGGAAAAAGTCCCCCACAAGTGTAGGTAATTTCTCCAGGATTACTCCAGGATTACTCCAGGATTGCTGGGATTGCTATAGGATTACTCCAGGACTACTCCAGGATTAATATCAATTAATGTGAGGCGAGTATCGCTATTGGAACGCCACAACTAAATAACTAAAAATGATGAGTGCGGATTGGTGCAATTATTACTTCAATCATTTCCGTGTGGAAGTAAACCCTTGGGAACGGTGTAAAAGATCGTACGGCGCAGTAGACCATGTTATAGCTATCAAAGTCCCATGGGGAAAAATGATAAGTAGTACATATACAATTCGAACCCCTTGATTGAGGTTACACCTGCTTGTCAGTTCTATCTCATTCATTGTACCTTTGTAACTTCTTTCTTGCTATCAATTGCAGAAGAAGTCAATCGATTGAGGAGGAATTCACTTCAATTGTGTCCGTTGTCTTATCACAAGAAAAGTCAATCAGCGTTGTGAATAGGAGAACAGTTCAAGATGTTCAACACCACTAATAAGAGATGGTACAATTGGTTAGTATCATCTGGAAACTTCAAACAGTTGAACAAAATTCTAATTTTTCCTTAGGTACATCTCTATGGTGGCAGCCGCATGTATGGTGTTGTACGGTTATGATGCTTCCGTTTTCAATGCTTGTCAAAACTCCAAACATTGGGTTGCATACTTCGATAAGCCCGTGAGTGACACAATCATCCAATCAAGTAACGACTAGATGCTAATATTCTCCAGAGTACATATACCCTCGGTCTCGTCAACACATCTTATAATATCGGTGGTATCGTGTCTGGATTCTTCTTTGGCGGACCAATTGTATGTGGAATATCCATCATTTGACGAAGCATTCATATGCTAACTTGACTTAGGCCGATAGACTCGGACGAAGATGGGGAATGGGAATCGGTTGTTTCTTAACCATCATTGCTACTTTTGTCCAATGTTTTGCACCAAGAGGAAACTTGAATGCATTCATCGGAGGTCGTGTCATCATCGGTCTTGGACAGGGAATTGCTTTGAGTATGTATCAATCAGAATACTTTACGAAATTACATCTAACAATAGTATAGCCGCTGGACCAGTTTACATCGGTGAACTTGCACCACCCGAGATCCGTGGTAAAATCATGGGTTTCTGGCAATTGTTCTACTCAGTCGGTTCATTCATCGCCTATTGGATTGCCTTCGCCACTGGAAAACACACCGCTGCTCTCGGAGATTGGGATTGGAAAACCATTGTCATTTTCCAAATGTTGGTTCCAATCCTCATCTGTATTCTCCTCCCTTTCATCCCCGAAACTCCTCGTTGGTACATTTCACATGGAAACGTTGAAGGAGCCCGTCATGCCCTTCTCCAAGTCCGCGACACTGAACAAGAAGTCGAAGATGAACTCCTCCAAATCAGAGAAGCGCTCGAATACGAAAAGGAACAAAAGTCTACCAGTTCTTATAAGGCTTTGTGGATGGATAAATCCGTCCGCAAGAGAATGTGGATTGCTTTCATCATCAATGCTGGTCAACAACTTACTGGTCAGGGAAGTCTCAACAGTTATTCCTCAGCTATCTACAAGGGAATTTACAAAGATGCTGAAACTATCAACCTTATCAACGCTATCAACGGTACCTGTGGTATTATCTTCACTCTCAACGCCGTCTGGACCGTCGATCGTTATGGACGTAAATTCCTTTTCATCGTCGGAGGATTCGGAATGGCTCTCTGCATGGTCGCTTTTGCCGCCGTCGGAATCGCAACACCAGATTCATACTACATGAGCGGAACAACGAAAACTCTCACCAAAGACCAACCCGTCGGAATCGCACTCACATTCCTACTTTTCTTGTTCATCTTCTTCTATAAACCCACTTGGGGAGCCACAACTTGGATTTGGACCTCCGAAATCTTCAGTATGAATGTTAGAGCCCAGGCCGTGGGTATGTGCAGTCAATGGCAAAACGTGTCGAATTTGATTTTCAATCAATTCTTCCCCGTTTTCTTGGCTAAGTGCAATTTGTAAGTTTCTCTTCCCTTTTACTCCCTCTTATACTTGTACAAATAACTAACATTCCCTCATCTAGCAACACATTCTTCTTCTTCGGCGGTATAAACTGTCTCCTCGCCCTCTTCGTCATCTTCGTGGTGCCAGAAACTAGAAACATCATGTTGGAAGAAATGGACGTGCTCTTCGGAGGCGTAAACCATATTGAGAAAGGAGGTGCACAGCTTGGGGTTGAGGATACCCATCATGCGCATGTTCAGCATGTTGAGACTGAAGGTGCGGATATTGCCGGCGTGGAAAATGAAAATGTCGTTATGCATGAGAAGGTTTAGGTTCTGAGATGTTTATTGAGATTTAGAAGATGGAGTAGCGGATTAGGATGATGGGTTATATGGAATGGGCTCATGTGGTATGACTGGCTTGTACCTACCTACCTATGATGAGGAATTAGTTAATATGAGATGATGTTAAGTATTTATGCATTTAATTAAAAGAGTTTTGTCTCTAGTAATGTTGAGCTTTTGTGCAATTTTGAATGTTATATGTACTGGTGAAAGACTGCATATTGTTTTAGAGCTCTCGGACATGAGATTAGATCTGGAGTTGTAGAGCATTCCCCATGAATCCCCTAAAGACACATTTTCCCTCTGATTTCTAAATTGTTACTGAGCCACAAGATCACATAATATCGGGAAAATGTATGGCCTATCACAGAAAGGGAAAGTACAATCCGTTTTTGTCCCAGTGATCCTTCGCAAGCTCTAAAACGTTAATGTTCAACCTCTGAATATCGCTCACATCACATTGTTATGCATTCATAAATTAAAATCTTTTAATGGTTTGACGTTCAATCGAGACGTTTCTAGCAAGCGTCTTGGTACCAAAGATATGGGTACGTACTTTGCTAAAACATGAGGAATGATATTTGAGTTGTTTATTTCTATCAAAATTCACGAAATTTACTAAGGACTGAGGCTTTTATTTCTCGTTTGAGCTAATCTTGATCTCTATATTACCGTTCAAGCTCAATCCTTACTTATTCGCAATTAAATAGTTTAGAGCGTATTGGTCCCATCAATCGGAGGATCAGGCTTGAAAAGAGTATCAAACTCCACGAAGTTGAAATCCGCAGGTACAGTACCCGAATCCCCATCCCCAGTCGCATAAACTCCGAGCATCATTCCTGTAAATGCAGCGCCTATGGGCGGATCGGCCGTTATTTCCTCAACTATTGTTTCGCCCATCCATTGTATGGCTTTTTCATTGGGTTCATCGCATGGTTTAAGGCCTAATTTGTATCCTTCATCTGTACACCAGATGTACAGCGTTAAATCGCCTTTGGTCTTGAGCTCTCCGATACTGTGCCCCTTGGTTTGACCGTTGACGAAGATATGACTGATAATCTGTCTGTGGGATTCTCCGGGACTGCCCTTGATTCCGATGTGGGCGTAAGTCAAATGGTTCCAGTATACTACAGTTCCTGCTTCCATGTGGGCAGAAGTGGGATTGAAGGAGAGCCGAGTAGACCAAACTCCCACGCGGGACGTTTGTTTGCGGAACAACACAGTAGGGCAAGCTGGACTGCCGAGTGTGTATGGACTTCCAAACAATCGTAAGCTAGATGGATTGGTAGTTATCTCGAAATCTTGTTTTTGGGGAGTATCTAGAGCAATGATTAGCATGTTCGACTGAGAATAGGCATTTAAACATTGAGTGCCATATTGAGAACCATACGAGGTGAACTTACTCTTTCGATACCACCCAAATTGTAACTTTGGGCTCGTAAATTCATCGCGCCACTTGGCAGGTTGTTGAATCTGATATAATCCTAAACCGTCGCCTTGAAGGGTAATTTTCTTGCCTTCGTTCACAACTGGCCAGTCATCATCCCATGTCATAGGTACGAGAAAAGTCTCTCTTCCTAGATTTCTAGATTAGCTGATATACGTTCAGACAGCTAAATTTCTCCTCTTACCAAAAACAGAAGATTTGACTCCATCAGCTAGTATTATAGGCCGACATGCAAGCAGAACGGCCCACCAATTTCCTTCTTTATCTTCAACAATATCAATGTGGCCTGTGTTAACCACTTCATCACCTTCAACTCCGATTTTCCATAATGGAGCATTGATAATTTCCCATGGTCCGAAAGGTCCAGTTGATGATCGTGATACCCACTCACAATGACCCGATTCGGTGCCGCCTTCAGCAGTAAATAGATAGTAGAACTTCCCTCTCTTGAAAAGATGGGATCCTTCTGCAATGCCTGACGGAGAAGAGCGAATTACCTGGGGAACGGATGTAGAAACCCCGGTGGAAATATCAATAGTAGTGATATGGATGGCAAAATCTTTGAGGGGCTTTTCAATTGTACGCTCATGCTTGCGTCTAGTGGTTGATAAATAGACTTTTCCGTCATCGTCAAAAAACAGCTTCCATGATTGTTAGCGTCCAAATCATCATACTTTCCCATCCAAGTGACAGTAACTAAATATCTAAGCTCAACATGAGCACTTACGTCTTGATCAAACCCCACTTCATCAAACCAGACTGGTTCGCTCCACTCACCCCCGAAAACATCTTCCGCTTTACACTTAACATAAAATCCTCTTGGCCAAACCCTCTGATCTTCTTGTGGCCTATACCTATCAAAACACGCAGCTGTAATGTAAAACCAGCCATCATGCTCCCTAATAGTCGGAGCCCATATTCCACCTCCAGGTTCAGGGGTCCGAATATCAAGCTGGGAACGACGGGTTAAGGCATGGGATATGAGTTTCCATGATATCAGATCAGTGCTGTGATATATGGGTATCCCGGGAAAGTACTCAAAGGAAGATGTGATGAGGAAGTAATTATCGCCAGAGCGGATGATGGAGGGGTCGGGATGACTTCCGGGGAGAATAGGGTTGGTGTAGGTATTGGGTTTGGTCATGATGAACTCGGAGTATGGGGAAGTAACTTCAAGATCATCGATGAGGCTCAACTTTAAGGCGTGAGAATGTACTTTTAAATAAAGTCATTTTTATTTGAAGTGCCTGCATTCTAGTAGTATCAATGTATCATGCATGCGGCCACATGGATTGAATGGAAAGTAACATAATTGGTGGATCCTAATTCTCCCCACCGCAAACTAGCGTAGGAACTGACGGCTGGAGCGTGCATTAGTTCCCGTGACAGTTCAAGTCTGTAAACTTCATCAATCTTACAACAAACAGTTGGTGGTCAGACAATTCTTCGAAATTTCTACCAGCATTTTGACATCACTCCTTTCAACGTTGGAGGCATTGAGAAATTCCTCAAATTCCAATGTGGTTCTCAATTCTCAAGTGAAATAGCAGAAAATATCTTGTTATTGACAAGCGTGTTCATTGCTTGGCTTTTCGAGAGCTGTTTTCCTTCAATATTAGCCTGTATGCTCCGAAAATCTTCAATCTAGGCTGATATAGTTAACTTCTCCTCTCGGGTGGAGCTTAGATTAAAAAGGTGGTAGATCTACTTGTTCATATTATAGCAGTGGCCAACATGGACATCATAACTCCTCTCTCGGTGGAGTTGGAGTCCGAAATGCATGTCTTCTCGTTCCCGAGGTATGTCTAAGAGGTAGGTACTTGAGATTTATGAAAGATATCTCTGGCTTTCCTCATTCCCATTTTCTCATTGTACTTCGTCCGTACTCTTCTCATATCTGCGAAAATTGAACATACGCAAAAATGCATCTCAATTTCCATTCCTACAATATTCTCTCTGTTCTTTTGCTCTCCTCATTGCCTAATCTTTCTTCCTGTGCTGAAACCATATCTTCAACTCTTTCACGCCCAGAGATCATTGTTGCTCCCATCCAACCTGCCAAGGCCCACTTGGCAACTACAGCACTTTCTACCCCCCGAAATCGCACTTGCCATGTCTCCTCCTTGGGCCCTGGCCGCGATGATTCTCCAGCCTTGCTTGCCGCCATCAAATCCTGCAACAACGGTGGTGTTGTCCAACTAAATGAAACCCTCTACACAATCTCCACCGCCCTAGATCTCAAATCTCTTCAATCTATCGACTTCAACATCTCAGGCACCATTCAATTCTCCTCTAACATAACCTATTGGACAGCCAATAGTTTTAAGTATGCTTTCCAAAACAGCAGTGCCTTTTGGCAATGGAGTGGAAATGACATCAATTGGTATGGAGGAGGAACTATTGATGGGAATGGGCAACCATGGTGGGATGCTTTTGCAAAAGATAGTACTCTTGCACGACCGATATTGTTCGTCATGAATGGAGTGACAGGAGGAAGTATGAGCGGGTTGAAGATGAAAAGTCCACCGAATTGGTTCAATCTCATCACGGGCAGTCAAGATGTGCTTGTTAGTGGGATGACTTTGACGGCAGTGACGAGTAATTCTAATCCAGTTAAGAATTCTGGTGAGTTTCCCCTATTATTTACCAACTTTCATTCGTTTTTGGCGGATACATTAAACTAACGAGTGCTCAAAGATGGCTGGGACACTTACCTATCTTCCCATATCACAATTCAAAACTCAACCATCCTTAATACCGACGACTGCGTATCCTTCAAACCCAACAGCAGTTCCATTATCGTCCAAAATCTTGCATGTACAGGTTCTCATGGCATATCCGTTGGCAGTTTAGGACAATATGTTGGAGTGACTGATATCGTTGAAGATATCTACATTTACAACAATACACTAAGCAAAGCTAGTGATGCGGCGAGAATCAAGGTCTGGGCAGGCGCAGTACCGAATTCGGATGGAAGTCTACCTTATGGAGCAGGTGGAGGTAATGGCGTGGTGAGGAATATTACGTATGACAAGATGACGGTTTCTAGTGTTGATTGTAGGTTTCATATTATCTTATCAGAGATTGGGTTATTTTCTTTACTAATTGGGAAATGGTAGACTCGATTGAACTCACTTCTTGCTATATGCAAACTACTGCAAATTGCAACGCTTATCCTGTGAGTACTTTACTTCATCATCCTCTTTGTATCTCACAAGAACTACAAGAACAACTAGCTGACGATTCTACCAGACGAAAATGACAATACAAGATGTAGTATTCAAAAACTTTGTCGGTGTCTCAAGCACAAAACATGACCCTAAAGTTGGAACTTTGGTGTGCAGTAGTGCTTCTGTGAGTATATTCCTTTATCCCAAGTCACATAATCCTATCTCAAGAATTATGACCCTCTTTTCAGTGACTCTGGACTAACGAGTGAGAAGTCATGCATAAACATCGCAGCTCAAAACATCAGTATCACCACGCCGAGCAAGAAAACTGCAACATGGACTTGTACGAACGTGAATAAGACTTTGTTAGGAATCAATTGTGTTTAAGGGAGATTGAAATACTTGGTCAGGTGATAAGAAACGAAGAAATAGTACATTAGTTGTTTAGTAGTGGTTGTTAGTAGTGGTTGTTGATGGCCGAAATATGTTCTTCGGCAGGAAGTTATTATGAGACGAGATCATCGTAAATCAATGACAATGAAAAACATCAGACAAAAGTTTGACTAGGTGACAATATCAAGAACATGAATCGAAAATAGGTTATTGAATAGAAATTATGAGAGGTAGGAAATAAAACAACAGGTTTATTCGACAGTACGAACCACGAAGTCATTTCAGGATCGAGGACAATGAATGCACCATAGAGCTCACCGGTAGTATATGAATTTAGCGAAAATCGAGATAAGAAAGCGGTGGCCCCAACACAGCGGCAGAAAAGAAGGCTTGCATTTTACCCCTCTAAAATATTTTTGAAGAAGTCCGTCATAGACATCACTAAAAACACTCGAAAAATTATCAATATGCCGACTGAATTAGAAGAGGTAGGGCTCAGCTCCTATTCCATTCATTTAAATCATGCTAACTATTATTGAAGCTCGTCGATTTTATATCGCATGGAAACACTCAAGTCCGGACGATTGGTAATTTAAGATATTTGAACCACCCCCTCAAACTTTGACTGATTTGCGCCATGACAGCCGTCGAGAATTTGATTCCATATTCATTATCGCAGCCTTCAATATTCAAGACAAATGAGCTTCTACCAGTAAAGGATTTAAAATTACTGGTCCGCGACTACAAAGTACGACTAAAACCTCGCAAATATAATCGTTAGTAGAGGCGCGACTAACGCCTATACAGCAAATAGCCAAAGATGCAATGACAATTCTCATAAACCTGTCGACAGACAAGGAAGTTTTGGAATATCTTGCGAGTGATAAAGAGTTCATCAATACTTTATTCAACAAATTGACAGTATGTTAATCTCCTTTCTTGATCTTTAAATCGACAATATCTAATAGCTCTTCACTCCCAGAACCCCGCAGAACCAAATGCAAATCTCATTGCTATGCTATTCGCAAATCTTGCGAAATGGGACGACCTGAAGGAGATCATATTTCTTGAACGTCCTGCGCCGAAAGAACTAACCTCGAATAATCGCGCGATCGATCAACTGATGGACCTCTTCGTGAAGGGTGCAGATGGAACATACAATAAAGAGGCTGATTATGACTACCTCGCATATTTGTTTGCGGATTTAGCCAAGCACGAAGAAGGACGAAAATATTTCCTGACAAAACAAGAATACGATGGGGTTGTACCTCTCACGAAAATGACGGTTTTCACCGAACACAAATCAGATATTCGCCGAAAAGGAGTTGCATCGACGATAAAAAATGTTGCGTTCGAAATCGAATCACATCCTTCATTCCTGTCAGAGGATGAGATCAATATCTTACCATATTTACTGCTGCCTATTATGGGGAATGAGGAATTTGATGAAGAGGAAACGATGGCAATGTTACCAGATCTACAATTATTACCACCAGATAAGGAGAGGGATAGTGATCCCGTTATCATGCAAACACATGTGGAAACATTGATGTTGCTCACAACCACAAGAGAAGGGAGAGATGTTATGAGGGAGATCAAGGTTTACCCAATCATAAGGGAATTGCATTTGAAGGTTGATCACGATGAAATGAGAGAAGCCTGTGAGAGACTGGTACAGGTTTTGATGCGAGATGAGGAAGGAGACGAGAAAGTGGACGCAGGCATGAAGACTTTGGCCCGAAGATCTGACAAACCTTCTTCCTCGCCAAAACCATTCTCATCGCAGTCAAATGGTATCGCAGGAAGTTGGGCATCACAAGATGCGGAAGACCCTGCATCAGATTCGGATGATGATAAAATAGTAGAAGTATAGATTTAAAATACTGAATATAAAAAGTTCATTTCCTCATTTGTCATACCGATGTCATCTCACATTTCATCCGTATACACCAAACACCCCTCATCCCCTCCCTCCGACAATACCTTTCCTCCAAACCACCCTCTCAACTCAACTCAAAGTAAAACTATTACTAACCGCCGTAAAGGCACTAATCGTGCCCAAAATATTCTTTGAATCCCCATTATACCTAACCCTATAGGTACCCGCCGTTGTTCCATCTCCAGTTCCCGTCTCCCAACTCACAACTACACTACTAGTACCCGTCAAGCCATTAACTCTCGTCCACGTATAGACCAGATACCAATCCTTATCATCTCTCACCGTTGTCCAATTACCATTCGAACCTAATTGTTCAACCGCCGTGAATGTACCTTCCAATCTTAAGTTATTGCGAGGATTAGCTCCCACAAATGTCGTGTTTACTACAGATCCGATCTTGTAGGATGCAGCTGGCTGTACGGATACACTGCCAAATGATCCACTATCATATGCTACTCCCGTTATAAAACTTAAACTCGAATTGACATTGTTTGGTGGGCTGGGTCCCGGGGCAGGCTGACTGGTATTGGTAGCGGAGAGATATCCGATGGCGGATGTGGTGAGATGGATATAGGCATCTAATTCATGTTGGCCGAATAAAGTCGAAGCACCTTCGTAGCGTTGGATGGAATATTCTTCGGGGGTGGCGAGATAGTGGGCGTATGTGTTTGCGGGACCGCCGAGAACTACTTTGGGGATGGCGGTGGTTATTTTGGAAGATACGGCTGCGGCGGAGATGGCGGATTTCCAGCGTCGGCCAGACATGGTGGTTGCTTCGGAGGGGGAGATGATCATTATTAGTTGTCCGACGCGAAGGAGTTGCACGTCGACTTGAGAGAGTTAGCGGGGTAGGGTAAATTTGATGATGCGAGGGAGATGGGGTGAGAAGATGATGTGAGATGAATGTTGAGAAAAGAGTTGGGAAATGACTTACTGATATTGGGAGACCAAGCATAAGGACTTGACATCTCACCCACATCTAGAAGAACAGGCTTAGGATATTGACAAGCGACCTGAAGATGATTAATACTAGATCCGTAATAACCAACGCCCATAGGACTGGGAACATACCTGTTGAGCAGTTGGCACTCGGAGAAGACCAGATACCAGACTCCAGAGAGGATTTGAGGGTGCACCTGGATCATTCTGTACAAAGTCAAAGGCTCCCGGTCCATCGGTTGTACCGGCCGCAAATGAATATCCCAATGCTGCAGGGCATGTTTGGACAATCGATCCATTTGCGAGAGGGAAGTCATAGTATTGCATATCTTGGAAGAAATGGAATGATTTGACACTTCCTCCCACGATAGGAGTACCGACTGAATCCAATGTGTTCTAAACGAATCAGAATTTGACCAAAATATTCTCGACAAAGGAAAGAGAAGACTCACGTAAAGAGCTTGAGCTCCAGTATACTGTCTCTGTCCAATGATATAACAACTCTGAGTTCCCAAATCCAATGCTTGGAAAGCCGGGCCTCTACCATGACATGTCTCGGAGATACCGGCACAAGTACTGTTCTCTAGGGTACATTGTTGACCAGAACCATCGTCGCACCAGGCGCCAAGAACGTTTGGTGAGGTGTCTCCAACGCTTGATTGTGAGAAACCAGCGACGAAACCTGGAGCGGCTTTAGGGTCTTTCAAGGCCGCTTTCTCGAATAGATAAGCTGCCACTCCTTTATTGTCACCTGAATTTATAGTGCTTAGTCAGAAGATGTATCTCATAGGGAATATCTGAATAACTTACCAGTAACATGTGTGTTGTTTTCCAACATGGAAGTACCATGAACACTGAACCATGTCAAAACACCAATATTCAATCTATCTGAAGCCCGCTGGAATCGAAGCATAGATAATGTCTTGTCAACATTATCCGTATATAATGCCCTTTCCGCTGCAGGGTTGGCAAGATATGCGTAAAGACTACGGTTGATATTTGCATCTGTGATGTTTGTGTCTCCGGTGGTTAGATATCCAGTAGTGAGCGAATCATGGGCCCTTTTAATTGAGAGAACTGCACCATCAACAATTGCTTGGTAGCTTTGCTTATCGAAACCCAATGAAGTAATTTGTGGTAATAGATAATTGTAGTATGCTCCAGGACCAGAATGTTGATGTGTTCCCGTGACGGCAATATTGTTTTGCCCGTAGATTGCATATGCCGGCCCCAAGGCAGCTAATCCTTGAAGTATTCCATATCTGATTGCAGTATCCCCAGATGCTGTGTCGAGAACTAGGTAGACAAATCTGTTGGCAGGGGTGTTTACATCACCGACAATAAAGGCTCGGGAGTAAATGCGTTGACGCAGCCCTGTTCCGACTTGTGGGAGACTAGCATAGCCCATAAAGTTTATTTCAACAACAGGACTATTGAGTGACATCAGTATAGCAGGAGGATGTAGGGACCGAGCTCGAGTCTTACCCTGTGATATCAGCCTTGCCGACTCCAATGAGATATGGGTCACCCGTTGCTCGAGTTTCATGTTCATGATTATTTGCCCATCCAGAATTGGTATTGGAGGACTCGTTGGTTGGCTGAACGTCTTCAATCTTTGCAAGTCCCACAGCTAATGCAGTAAATGCAGTGAGCAAAATAAATCCAGCTAATATCAAGAATATTGCACTTGCTAGAGACCTTTTGCGAGGAGTTTCTGGTCGCTCATTCTCCGACTTTTCGTCGGCCGGAACCTGTGAATATTCAAACCTCGACATGATCAATAATCAAGGTGCGAAAACGTAGCAAGAAAAGAAACATAAGTAAAAGGATGGTAACAGGTAGATAATATATCATCCAAAAATAATAATCATATCGGTGTGGCTCGCGTGGTAGCATTATTGTTACACGTGCCGTCTTTTGACCTTGCAGAAAAGCATTTGATTGAAGATTCTAACGGAAGTTTGGACCGATGAAGTACTCACGCATGGTAGTTTTCAATCATGGTAGCATCGCTTGTACCTCAATGTAACGAGGGGCTCGCTGATCAATTTCTTCTTCAGTATCATCACCCGATTGTATCCCCTGACGAGTCTTTGTGCAACCCATAGTTTCGCTTGAATCTTAGGAAGTCAATTAAACTTGCTACTACATTGATGATGCTTGTCCAATAGATAATGCGGGGGATCAAGCCTTCACGGTTTATCTCAAGTCTTCTTCGCAGGGGAGCTCGGGGAACCTGTTCTTGATCATAGACTGTTAGATTTGGCAGGTCGTTGATTTAAACCCCAGGCCGGCTGCAACCATATTGGCCTCTTGGCATATTTGTATCGCAACTTGAACATGGTCGATTGATACCAATATCTCTTGCCAAGGTACCCTCCTTCTGCGAGAATGGGGGGGGGGGGTTTAGGCTGAAAAGTAAACGTGAAGAAATCATTCCTGTAATTTATTTGTACAAGTGCATAACTTTAACCAATGTCCCTACATCTTACACAACCTCAAATTCACTACTACTATAACTTCAATATTTAATAATAATTATAATTTGTAAGATATTAAATTGAAACTCTAAAATATTTATAATATAACATGTTTTATCAGTAAATAAATCATATCAATAAATAAATCACTTTCATCTCAATTTATTCTCTTCTCTTTCAACACACATTTTATCAACAACTCATAATAAATTCGAATAATCAAGAAGCCTATATACTCCTTACTATTGAAACTATTCAAAAAAACAAAAAAATAAGCATTCGAAAAGCTGCAAAGATATATAATATTCTAAATATAACATTATAATATAAAATCAATAATTCTATTCCTCATTCTAAATATTAATCTAAATCTAATAATCTTTTAGAATTAAAAAAGAATATTATTTCTGAATATATAATCGATATAGATATAAAAGGATTCTTATTTAAATTAAGAAATATAGAAAATATAGCAAATCATATTTTCGAATCGAGGAATACAAAGTATGTTGAGAAGCTTTAGGTGTATTGATTTGTAAAGTATTGAATCGAATTAAAGATATATTTTAGTTATGTTTATGATTTTCAAAGGGTTTTCTATAAAGATTTTAAGTTTATTGAAGAGTGGTTTTGATTGGTTACGAATATGCAAGTGAAATATAGTATTTTGGATGGCGATTTCTATAATTTCAATGAAATGGGCTTTATGATGGGTATAATATGCTCCGGAATGGTAGTAACTAGTGCTGAACGAAATGGTAGAAGCAAGATAATACAATCAGGTAATAGAGAATGGGTTATAGTGATTATATGTGGTAATGGGGAGGGTGAAATTATTCTCTTATTTCTAGTGGTTCAGGGATAGGTTCATCTTTTTAATTGGTATACCGAAATCGATCTTCTTGTGGAATAGGCTATTAAATCTATATCTAATAGATAGACAAATAATAAGACAGGTTTAGAATAATTGAAATACTTTGATAAATATACTAAAAATCGAAGAAAAAGCAAATATCGAATATTAGTACTAGATGAGTATGAAAGTCACAAATCAAGAGCTTTTTAAGTATATTGTAAAGAGAACAATATTATATATTTATATTTATTACTATATTCAGGTTATCTAATTTAATTACTTGATATAAACTGTTTTAATAATCTGAAACATTTATATAGTAATCAAATTGATAGATTTATTAAAGTATATATCAATTATATTTCGAAGATTGAATTCTTTATAGCTTTTAAAGCTACATATAAAGAATCAATCATTTCTCAGAATATAAAATCAGAATTTTGAGGAACAGGTTTAATCCTGTCGCAGGTCAAGAGCATATAGGGGTAAATATATATATAATATATAAGAGGTGATTAGACTAATGATTAGTCTAATATTGGAAGCAGGCTCGGGTG
>PQXN01000370.1:0-30352 GCA_004786275.1 Botryotinia convoluta
CTCAATTTATATTTTTAAATCCATATTACTCAACAACAATTGATTCAATTGATTAAAACTATTAAGAATCTAATAATCTAGGATCTATTACATCGTTTTGACAAGTTCTTGAATTATGACATGGTTTTCCACACTTACTACAGTATCTATTAGAAGATACTTCCCTATTAGGATTCCTCCCTTTTTGATGTTTGTCATATTAAATCTGAATATCAACCTTTTGCTGAGATAATATATCAAGAGCTTCTTATCTAGTAAGTACTCCTCCTTGATGTAATTGGGTTTTTTTCGTACATCGACGCTTGCTTAATGCCTCATTTGCTGCTCGAAGTGTACGGATCTCTACACTTAAAAGTGTATTCTCATAAGCTAATCTCTCTGTGCCTTTAGCTAGAGCTAGTACAGTCTCAAATATAGGTGTAGGAGAGCTTGATTGATAACAATTGATTCGAGATTTAACTAATGTTGATTAAGAAAAAGCTTTTGTAGGATTATAAGGAGTTTGAGAGGTTTAGAGGTTTAAATTAACAAAAGGAGGAGGACTAGATATATATATTCGAATATCTAATTTTGAAAGTACTATTTCAGAATCAAAAAGGACTAATCCTGTTCCTCGGAATCCAGATTTCATATTCTGATTCGTGATCGATCGTTGATATACAGCTTTGAAAGCTATAAAGAATTCGATCTTTGAGATATAATTGATATATACCCTTATAAACCCCTCAATTTGAGTACCATATTCTTGTTTTAACCTATTAAAACATCCAACATCAAATGGTTAAATTAAATGACTTGAATACAATAATAAGCATACACATATAATATCATTCTCCTTGCAATATAATTGAAAAGGTATAGATTTGTAACTTTTGTATCCGTCTAACACCAATATTCAGTATTTGCCTACTCTGCAATCCTTTGTATATTTATCGAAGTATTTTAACCATTCCAATTCTATCTCATTGTTCGTTCACTTATTACTAATAGGTTTAATAACCCAATCTACAGGAAGATCGATTTCCGTATACCAATTAGAAAAATGTATCTATCCTTGAACTACCAGGAATGGAGATATAATTTCCCCTACACTACTACCGCATATGATCGCTATCGCCCATTCCCTATTACCTGGTTGTACTACTTTACTCCTACCACTCCTCTCAACACTAATAACTACTATACCAGCATTTATAACTCCTATCATAAAGCCTGTTTCATCGAAATTCCACATATCACAATCTTGTATACCAAATTTCGCTCACATATTCGATATAAAACGAAACCACTTTCAAATAAACTCAGGATCCTCACACAAAGCTCTTTAAAAGTCATAAACACAACTAAAACGCATCTTTAATTCTTTGTGACACTTTATAAATCAATGCACCCAAAGCTTTCCAATCACTTTTCTACCTCTCGATTCAAGAATATGATTTGCCATATCTTCTACCCCTTTAAGTTTAAATAGAAAACCTCTCAAATCTATATCAAGAATATATTGAATAATGATCTCTTCTTCTAATTCTATAAGTTTATGGGTTTTATATCGATATTCTGTACGAGGGGTAAAACCGTTTATTCTACGCCGTAGTGTTGTACATGATATATTATACATCGTAGCAACCTTTCTAACACTTAGTTTTTTGTCTTTATGAATAGCATCAATAGCTAGGAGTATACGGGCTTCTTCATTATTCGAATACATCGTGGGTTATTGATAAAACGTGTGTTGAAATAAAAGGGTGCAAATTGAGGTGAAAGTGGGCCGCATGATGATATGGGCCGCATGATGATAAACCACGTTAATCTAAAGATCAATTAATGCTGGATCCAATTGGCAGGTTTGTGCATTATATGAAACACTACTGCATTTGCTATATCATTGTATAATAGCTTGTCTTCTTATTGAAGAACTACCATTTGTGTACTCATTGTATTGTATTTGATTATCTATATTCTCTTGTTTCAATATATTATATCTATTCTCTATTAAAAGTGCTTCTCCTTTTTATACAAAAGTCTTTTGAGCTCTATAATATTTATTAAGTGTTTCATTCGCTTTACAAAGATTATGAATCTCAGCAATTAAAAGTATATTTGTATAAGCTAGGAGTTCTGTATCCTTAGCTAAAGTTGTAACTGTTTCAAATATAGGTGTATGTGAACTGCTTAGATGTTGTGCAATACGACTTTTGACTAAAATAGATTGGGAGGGGGCTTCGATAGGATTATAAAATGTTTGAGATTGCTATATTCTAGGATCGATTGAGGTTGACCTATTTGATAAAGTCCTTATTCGAATATCTAGCTTTGAAAGTATAGCTTCTAGATCAAATAGGATAAGCCTAGCTCTATAGAATCTAGCTTTATTATTTGATATAGATATTGTTTCAGTATATATAGTTTTGAAAGCTTGAAAGAATTCGATTTTAGTAATATGAGTAATATGTGCCTTGATAAAATTCTCGACCTGTTGACTGTACAAATACTTTAAAGAATTAAAATAATTGATATCAAGTGGTTAGGTTAGATGCAAAGAATGAGATGATAAATTAAGTAATATAATATTGTTTTCCTTGTAATATTCCCGAAAAGCTATAGATTGATAACTTTTATATTCATTAAGCATTAGTATACAATATCTATCTATTTTCTTATCTATAGTATACTTATCAAAATGCTTAATCTATTCAAGATCTGTTTTATTATCTGTTTATTCATTGGGAATAGATTTAATAATTCAATTGTATAATAAACCACTTTCAATATATCAGTTTGAGAGATGATATTTGCTTTTAATTAGTAGAAACGGAGGTATATTGTGATTCTCTTTATTTATATAAACAATCGCTGTAGTCCATTCTCGATTGCTAGATTGTATAGCTTTATTTTTGTTGTATTGATTAGCTTTAGTGACTACTATATGTAATGATATTTGTTCTATCATAAAATCGGTTTTATCAAAGTTGTAGAAATCGCAATCGAGAATACTATATTTCGTTCGCATATTTGTTACCAATCGAAATTACTTTCTAATAAGCTTTAAATCTTTGCAGAGAACTCTTTGGAAGTTATAAATATAAGTAAAACATATTTTTAAATCCGAATGTTGTTGTACGAATCGATTCGCCTAGAGCTTTCCAACTTTCTTATTACCTTTCGATTCCAGAATACTATTTGCTATATCTTCTATATCATTTATTCTAAAACTAAATCCTTTATTATCTATATCAAATATATATTGAATAATAACTTCCTTTTCCAAAATAGTCAAATTATGACTTTTTGGTTGGAATTCTATACAAGGGGTCAAACTATTCATTCTACGAATGAGTATTATATATAATATATTATATAGTTTAGCAGTCTTTCAAATACTTAGTTTTTTGTTTCTTTGAATAGCTTCAATAGCTAAAAGTATTTGTGCTTCTTTTCTATTCGATTACATAATGAATTGTTGATAAATTGTGTGTTGAAGTGGAAAGATAATAATTGAGGTAAAAGTGGTGCATATGCTGATATGGTGCACATGCTGATAAACCATGTTAGATAACTCGTTATTACGTCATCAACATCAACGAGAATTGAAGCTTCATTACATTATTTCCAATCCGAATAAAATTATTGCCAAACTCCAAGCTATACCTCAATAATTTGGAAAGACAATCCCACAGAAACTCATCATGAAACCGATATCAAAACTCATGTCTAAAAGACCAATTACTGTTCCTACAACAGCATATATGTGTACCTTCTGCTCCGCCCATGCAATACCGAGGACTCGCAAATACTCTTCTACTTCTACCTCATCTGCAAGCTCCCTCCCCGCCTCAACTAAAACTTCAATACAACCACAATCTCAAGCCCAATCTGGTTTCCATATATTAGCCAAAAAAGGCATCACGCGTCTCTCGACCCGTAGACTTATTTCATTGAGAGGACCCGATTCGATGAAATATCTGCAGGGAGTCATCACGAATGATATTTATAAAGAGGGTTTAAATTCGGATAAGAAGGGATTCTATTCTGCGTTTTTGAATGCGAAGGGAAGGGTATTAAATGATGTTTGGATCTATAAGGATCTGTATGCGGATAGAGGGAAATATGGGGAAAAGGGAAAAGAGGGAGAAAATTGGTTGATTGAAGTTGATGCAAAGGAAGTGGAGGTATTGGCGAAACATATCAAGAGATATAGGATGCGTGCGAAATTCGAGGTTGACGTTGTGAGCGAGGAAGAGATGGGGATTTATAGTTGTTGGGGAGTTGAAGAGGGGGTTGAAATGAAAGAGGGGACTGGTATTATGGTTGCGGATCATCGGGCACCCGAGATGGGAAAGAGAATTGTGGCGGATAAGGGATGGGATTTACAACGGGATTTGGAGGGTATAGATGAGGAAGCGAAGATGCAAGAGGAGGAAATATATAGAGTTCGGAGATATCTGATTGGAGTTCCTGAGGGTCAGGATGAGATACTGAGGGAGAGTGCGCTACCGCAAGAAAGTAATGTGGATGTTATGGGAGGTATTGATTATGGGAAGGGATGTTATGTCGGCCAGGAATTGACGATTAGGACGCATCATACAGGAGTGATTAGAAAGAGGATTATACCTATGATGTTGGTTCCCGATGGGGAAACCTTGCCTGGATTAGGAGAACTGGAGTATAAAGGAGGCAATTTGGCGGGTTGTCTAAGAGGGAATGAAAATATCAAGAAGTTAGGTGGAAAGAGACCGGTGGGAAAATGGTTGAGTGGAGTGGGAAACGTAGGTTTGGGATTGGCAAGGTTGGATGAGATGGGTAAGTGGATGATGGAGGGACATGGGAAGGAGGGGAATGCTGGGGAGGAGTTTGTGGTAGAGGCGAAGGATGAGGAACAGGGAGATGCGAGGAATATTAGGGTCAGAGCTTTTCCTCCCGCTTGGATTGAGATGTAGATGTATTATAATTATAGCATTACTTTATTATCATTACTATATAATTATCCTCAACGCCATGCTAAATTCAAAAAGAAAATTCTCCGCCCTGCGATGTCTGAACGCCGCTAAATATCTGAACTCCGTAGAATGTTTGAAGTCGATTAAGTGTCCAGAGTGGACTGCATATCTGATTTGGGCCCCTCCACTCCCCTCTTCCCCGCTTCTCTTAACATCTCCATGGTAGACGCGAAATCATTTCCCACCTTTTTTGACCCAACGGACGAAAAGGAATATTTAGGTGGAGCTGTAGATGGAGTAGATGTCGACTTGGAGTCTCTGAATTTCGGTTGTGGAGTCGAATACTCATAATTGCCGGATTTCTTATCATTAAATGTCTTATTTGGCGTCGAACATTTAACTTTTTTCTCGGCTTTACGCTTTGCTTTTGCGGCGGCGATTTGTTGTTCAAGGCGTGCTATTTTATCATCGTCTGATTCTTTGGGTACGCTCTCCTTCTGCGGAGGCGTACTTTCCCTCTGCACAGGCATACTTTGCCTCTTCGCTCTCCTCTTCCTGCCCTCCTCAGCTAGCCTTTTGATTTCCGCATCCATCTCCTCATCCTCTCTACTTCTCTTCCCAAGGCTTCCCCCTCGTTCCCTCGCCTCCAAGTCCTCTTTCATACTCCTTCTCTTCCCTTCAAATAACGCAGCAGCCTTTTGTTTCTGCACGCGCGCATTGCGATAGTTATCATACTTTTGTTTTAATTCTGGTTCTGCGAGTACATCATGCGCGGCTTGGAATTGCTCGTATTTATCTGGGTCAAAGGCGTCTCCTAGTTTGTCCGGATGGTAGAGCAAGGCCGTTTTACGATATGCGCGACGGAGTTCTGAGACGCTGAAAGATTCGGGAGTGATGCCTAGGAGCGTGTAAAAGTCGACTTCGGAGGTTATCCATTTCGTCAAGTCGTCGGAGGGCATCGCGATTATTATTGTTGAAGAGGAAAATTGGAATTGGATCTACTATGGCGTTGTGATTTACTTTTCTGGGGTTGGGAAGGGAAAATCGGAAAAGTAATGGTGGATTCTGTAATTGTAGAAATTGTGGTTGTAATTTTTGTAGATTTGATGACGGACTTTTTGGAGATTTGGTAAGGCTAGAGCGAGGCTATCTATGAGCACAATTTACCCGATACTTAGCCGGTTGGTCTTGACAATCTCTTTTGAGAAGAGTCACTCACCGGTTGAACATGCATAAATATACTATTACACTGCAATACATATCTCTTGACAAGGAAATTCAGACCGTTGAGTCCACCTCATTGTATCATACACCTCTTACTTTTATGGCTTCATGAAACTAGTGCACGTGACGCTCTTTAGAAATTGCCTTCGTCTGTAAGCACTTTTTCACGGAGGATCTTACCACCATGGCTACGTTGAATGGTAAGAATATCGCCGAAAGTATGGACGCTTTGAGATTGTTAGATCCTGAGCCCAGCTCGGAGAGATCAGTGAAAGATCTACTTCAGAAATCTCAAAATCTGATGACGGAACTCGAACAATTCAAGGCTCTTTTGAAAGAGCGAAGGCAAGACAAGACAGTTGAACTGAGACACTTCTCGACGAATCTCCAATCTGAGATCAAATCTTTAACAAGACTTGCGAACTTAGATCCGGAAGACGAAAAGGTGGCCCATACAGTGAGCTCTTCGAATTTTCCATTCTATTCCGCTGTTTGGAATACAGCAAAGGGTTGCAAGGGTATTACAGCTTTGAGAAAACGTTTCTTTTGGACTACTGGTCAAACTTTGCTCAAATCTAAACGAGGTGACCTCTCAGCGCAGAGCAATATTAAAAGTGTGGAAGTCGATGTTGTAGCTGGAGAGGATCTTGAATGGGTCAAAGTCAATACAATTACTGCTCGAAGGATGATATTTGATCTAGCTAAGGCCGGATGGGCCGAAGATGATTCAACTGATGATGAGGGTGAGGATTCCGCTCAATTAGACCCAGACGATGAGTCAGAAGGCCTTTTAAAGCAAGCCAAGTTGCTCATAGAAGCTTCTAAACTGGCCAGAACCAAATACCGGTACCCATCAGTACGTATGGTACTTCCTAGAATCACACGAGATTGTCCCAAGCAGGTGGCTAGTGTTTTACAAGAAATCCGGGCATTGGGAGTTACAGTGCAGATATTTGAAGATATTCCTACAAGCCTTGAGATATCGACAGTTCTCCAGCGTATGGTAGTAGACCCATTTGAGAGATTCTCCGAAACACTCAACGTTGATTGTACGATGATATTCGCATTTGTTAGTGAGTGAGTAAAAAATACTGTGTCCCGTGATGGGTGCACCCATTTCTCCGAACAACGGTCAGCCAGTTCCCTGTTTGCTAATTACGCAATATTCAGTCTTTCACATGGCCAAGTTGAATCAAAAGACTGGCATCATCGGTTTTTGATTAAACAAATGGAAATGGAAAGCGAAGATCAGCTTTTACCTAGTATTGTCTGGCCTGCATGCGGTGCTAGAAAGCTCATATGTACTCGTGAGGCAGTCGCAAGAGCCCAAGAGATCATAGATACAATTGGAACAGACACCGAAAAGAAAAGAATGGAACTGATTTTCGGGTTCAATCATGAGTCGACAAGAGACAAGCTGGCGGAGGAATTTCAAAAGCTCTCCGAGTATAGCATTCCTCTGGAATGGCAATTACCAATTTCCATAGTTGATGTGGATGTATCCATTATCAAGTCCGAGCTTCCTAATGTTGTTTATGACGTCTCAAAAGTTCTGACTGGTGTTAATCAGTCCGTGTTTCTGTACGGATGGGCATCTGGATTGACGACAATTAGCAGCAATCGTGTTGTTGCTAAAGAAATCGAGGCCACGATTGAAGCAAACAGAGGTTCTATGGACGTTCAGGGGCCAGACATCTGGTTGTCTCCAATGGCACGATCTCTTGTAGGAAAAGAGAAACAGCGGCGGGGAGTTAAAGAATGATTCAATGATAGATCCGAGTGTGTAGCTTGTACTCATGAATTGAAATTTGGTTCCTGAGTTTTGCCTCATTGAGTTTAGCGCTAGACGTAAATAAGTGTGCAGTCATTGCATAATATTCGGCTTTCTATCTACAATTTATATTGCATATACCTCTCATTGTCTGCAGCCTCAGCTTTGACTTTGGTGAATATCAGAATATCTGTGGCTAGCATGCTGTCATCTGTTGCAAAATTAATCAAGACATTATATATTGGAATCTGGAGATAGCTTTAGTAGGCTCATCACCCTTCCTTGGTGAATTTATTATCGCTAATTATGATTTTCTGCAATTTTATCTATTTATTACACTTACTATCTTCAATCATTCGAGAAACCAACGCAATTCAGTCTTTCAATTTTCTTCTACCTGTTTGCCTGGTGCGGCAGTTAATATGGTAAGTGTAGTCGGAATGATTTTTTTCGGTAAATTATCCGTTTCGGATTTTCAATGGCTTCCGGGGAGCTACGTAAAGAATATCATCATTACATACCAAGACGATAGTCACAATCACTTTCAACGATTACAATCAATTACCTTGGTATGTCGACTCTAAGTTAATTCATCCCCTATCGGCGCTAATGGTCTCGCGGGCACTGGCGCGAAATTCCGTTTTTCTTATACTGTTATGCTGTCAAGATGTACATAAATTAGATGTAGCTACTAGACCCTTTTGGACGGGACGTATCACTCGCTTAAAAGAGCAACAGACAGGTCTGGTTTGATATGGTTCATGGAGTTTGAATATTGGAATATTTTTTGTTCAGACTGCTGCGCGAGATAGTAGTTGCCCTGTTCTTGCTTTATTTTCCCTCAATATTTTTGTTATGATACATAGTGAAGAATCAGAAAGCTTTATTTTCAACATCACCTGAGGCATCCAGATCTAGACTAGCAGGGTAGATGTGATTTGTGAAGGACGAATTAATAGTAAAATACATTATCGTGGGTTAAAACTTTGATCACTGTTATTCAAGGGTTGATGCAAATCTTCGTTCGGAGAAATAACTTGAAAATCTCCATTCAGAAGTTCGAAATGGTCTCGGATGCATGACCCTACAAACGCTTTGTGAGAGAAGCGTTGTCTGTGTAAATCACAGGATGACCATGGTTCTGGCCCAGACCATATGAACACTGCAATCGCAGGTATAGTAGCTAGCTCTATTTATCATCTTTGGTTGCATATTCGCATCCTCGGCACCCCTGAGTGGCTTTCGCTCGTCTATATCACTCTATCGTGAATTTGAGGATATTGTTACTTTTTGTTCAACTTATGTTCTTGACTTTAATTTTATATTCGATAATTCGAAACTGCCCTGGAGTTTAGATGCTTATTTTTCTTGCATATCTGAATGGTTTCGGCACTTTCATTCAAATCATAACTTCTAGGTATCTTTCATTGTTATCATGTAGAGCTTAAATCCAATTGTTAGTACGAGTAGTATAGTACGTGGATTAGTATTTAGCCAATGATGCTTATTAGTTTCCACAATGAAATGATAATTGGTCCCAAGTCGAAATTAGCAACATGACATAATGGGAAAACCTCGGTAGTCTGATGACTTTAGCGATTAAATCCTCTCTTATCAAGCAAGCTTTACTTTACCTCCACAATAACATCAAGATTTTCAATGCATATTATTTTCACTTCATTTCTACTCATTCAGGGTATCAGCAGTTTGTTTGATCACATTCACTTGGTCATATTCATTTGCATCTGTACTATTTTGAGAAGCTTATTGGTGTAAATTCCTACATAGTCTCCAGAAATATTATGTCATCCACTCAGAATGGTGAGCAGTGATAAATTTCAACCGAAATTACATCCCGGCAGTCATTTCCTAATGAGCCGGCCTTTTGCGAACAAATACATGATGATGCTCCTAACAATCCCGGTGACTATCACCACACACTGCTATGTGGACAGCCATCTTTCTCCAGCCCTCAGTTTCTATCCTGTGAGAAACTCCCTGTGGCAATGATCCACTATCTCTTGCCAGCAGTTCTTCTTTTCCCTGCCCTGCTGGTCTCATCTTGATCCTCGTCCTGAGCCCCCGCCCGAGCACGAGCACGACCACGCTTCTTGAGGGGTGGATCAACCTCCATCTTGCTGGTGTCTTCCTGGGTAGCAGCTGCCTTCTTGGCTTCCGACTTCTTGGCTACCGCAACCGCGAACAGTTCTTTCAAGCCGATAGCAAATCCTAACTCGTGTTGAGTATAGTGTGTATAAGTGAGCTTGAAAGGCTTTGGTGGCACCGAGCTTGCCACCAATGCATAAACATCAGGAACTCTCTGGGCGAGAGCAACCAGGGCCGCAGACCAAACATCGTCGTGATTTTCACGCATGTATTGCTGGGCGACCTTCAGGCACTTTTGCAACAGTGGCCAAAGGGTGTAGGTTCTGGCTTCCCGATCGTTCCAGTTGTAAGCGGATACTTGCTGTACGGGAAGAAGAACCAAAGGAAAAGCCAATGTCCGAAGACCGGGTGATGCTGTCTTCAATACTTGTCGCTTTTCAAAGAACAACTTTCTCGTTTCGGCGTTTTCGGCTAACATGTGCAAAAACTCCAATGTTTGAATGAGGAGCGGAGTCAGTCCCATGTTTTGCACTGTCATGTCTCGCATGAAATCTGCAACCAGATCTAGAAGCATGCTCTTGCGAAGAAGTTGGTCGAATCCGAAAGTCAGTGCTCCGTTTCGAGCGACGGTGGTGTTGAGAGTTGTCAAGCATTGCAAGGCAACAGGAAGAACTTCTCTGGTTGTGTGAGTTAAAGGGATATGTGGCGACTCATTACGGAAATCGATCGCAGCATCGTCGACAGCGCACAAGGCCTCCCAAGCTGCCCGAGTATCGGCAAAGGTGCACTCCTTCAAATGTGGAGCTACACCACATCCCAAACAAGTTCCGAAAGAGCATTTGGCACATGCAGCGATGTGCAAATGACTTTTCGTGTTCGGCGAATCCGGAGCAACGAGCTCTGGCTGGCTGGGATTGGGTAACCAAACTTGCGATACTTTGTATGTGTTTGGAATTCTGCACTTGATGCAGTTGACCCTCATTCCTTGCTGCATTGCAAATTGAATGTCCGATTGAGGAGCAGCTTGTTGGGAAGTGCTACGATTGACCTCTTTGCTCTCATCATCGACGTTAGAAGCTTCCTCTTCCCAGGCTTCTTCGAAGTCTTCGTCGAATTCATTGGCATCATGAGAGCTGATGCCAGACTTCTTGGCAGCCAGAGGAGCTGGTTGTTCTCCATCCAAATGCAAACCCCTGACTGTGTTGGAAAGGGGCTCTCCATCCAAATTCAAATTCCTGAATTGGTTTGAAAGGGGCTCGGCTAAGTTGAGAACCGAATTTGCAGGTGCAGCGACTTTGGGTGGGGCGCTGGCATTCTTGGCAGTGGGTGCCTTCATGTTGAAGGGAAATTGGGTGGTAGAGAAATCAACGGGGAATGAAGCTGGCATCTTGAATGATGATTCGTGGGTAATTTTTGGATGATTCGTAGTTGTTATGATTGAGGGGATTTGTATTGTTTTGATTGGTGAATTTGAATTGTTTTGATGGAATTCAAAAGTCGATGCCGTTGAAAAGTTGGGGGAAGTCAAGGTACTTATGAGATTTGGACTTCTC
Source organism: Botryotinia convoluta (assembly GCA_004786275.1). Taxonomy (NCBI): domain Eukaryota; kingdom Fungi; phylum Ascomycota; class Leotiomycetes; order Helotiales; family Sclerotiniaceae; genus Botryotinia; species Botryotinia convoluta. The sequence goes on from PQXN01000370.1 coordinate 11,592, forward strand.
GAGAGTGTTTGAGAACGAGAAAAAGAAAGAGAGTTTTTGGGTGGAAATAAAAAACCCTTATAAGCAAATGAGAATCTGTATCTGAGACACCAAAACAGTCGGGGCCTTAGCGAATGTTTACGGTCTCAAGATTAGATAATCAGTTCTAGGCATATACGGTTTACGGTCATGGTTTCTCATATGTATATAACATTTTTCACATCTTAGCGTGACTTTTGGTAGGTTTTACTTGTAAAGTACGGCAGTAAAGTCGCATATTGCTTGTCACGGTGATTTACCGCGCGTTAGAATGAATCGGCGCGTCAAAGTACGGTAGCGATACCACATACTTTTTAACATGATGAGTCAGCGCGTGCGAGATATTGTGAGTGCTCAGAGCAAGGTAGCTGTCTTGCTTACTGATATTTTTGTCATACTGCTAGGCAGCAGGCTTAATTAGAGCCAAATTCTGCGATACGGTAGTCTTCTCGCTTGATATTCTCTCAATTCAAGTTAACCGAGACTTCAATACAGCTACAAGCGAAAGGCTAGGCTGCTTTGATTACCAATATCTTGTACTAGATCCACTAGTGTTAGATATCGCGAGTGCTCAGAGCAAGGCGGCCATCTTGCTTACTGATATTGTTTGTTATACCACTAGGCAGCCAACTTAAATAGAGTAAAATTTGCAATACGGTAGTTTATGTTGCTTATTGATCTCTGAATTCTGGTTAAGCACGACTTAGGTAGAGCTGTAAGCGAGAGACTAGGCTGTTTTGATTACTAACATCTTGAATCAGATCGACTAGCGTCGAGTGTATACAGTCAAGCCAAGAGTTTGGACTGTTTAGCTTATAAACATAACGCTCGATAGATTCGCGTGAACTAGAGGCGGACAATTTGTCGAAATGTGATGGCACTCGGTCATACACACTCAATTCCTGCTCGAACAACTCTGACATGAGATTCATCATTCTTGAAAACGAGACTGAAGACTAAAATTTCACAAATAGAGTATCGATGAGTAATTACTTTATGAATCTGGATGAAATTGTGTGTTCGATGTCTTGAAAGTTCAGGTTGATGAACGACTTTTGATTCTGTGTGGATGAAGCAGAGTCTGTCTCTTCTTCCCGAGATCTGAACGATTTCCGGAATTATTAAAGCTCCTCAGTGAAGAATTGCCTTTAGACGAAGAGCACTTGGCTGAAACTATAGTTCAGTAAGTACTTAGAATTAGGAGTGATATATACTCCGAACCATCATTCTTGAAATAATTTGTGAAAAGTCTGTGCATCTCTAAGCACGGAACACATTTCGTAATGTCCTAGCTAATTCTGAGATCACAGCCTTTAGTCATTGAGCAGGGTTATTCTATGGCTAGTTGAGTTCGTTTCGTAGTGGTCACACGGTGAAATGACTGGAAACATATATTTTTCATTGCATTATCTTGTTTCATTACGGGATCCTGATCTTGAAATCATTAATTAGATTCTTATTTTTGACGTAGTAGACTCAGATCCAAGCATTAATATGTTATAATCTAATAGTACTAGTTGATATATTCCTTTAGTCTTAATCATCTTGAAGTATCATAAGACATTAAATCCATTAGACGATTCCATACGAAGTAGATTCCAATAACATAGAAGACTATAGTCTGAGACGCTTGATTAGTATATATATATAGCGTTCTACTTCTCTTAAGGTATCAGAATGTTTGAGATCAGAACGACATGTTGAGAGTTATCTTCTTTGAGAGTGGGTATAATCTTTTCAGAAAGCTACAATCCGATAGAATTAGCGAAGCAGACATTTTCGGCTAAATTATTCGGGAAAATCAAGTAATCAAAGAGAAATCGCCTATACCAGCGATGATTACTTGATCTATTTTCCGAGTTCGAAATGAATACAATCGTATACTAATTTAACAATACTCTATATGAAATATATTTAATTAAGGAGTTACGAAATCGTTTCAGGAGATATGATCTCATAAGATCAGTTTTGAGGAGATTGTTTCATTGACGTCTTACGAACATAGAAGGTTATTAGCTAATATTATCGGATATTATGAAATTTGACTACTAGCGAGTATAGAAAGTTAATATAATACAGCGTGAAATCTCATTAACAAAACTTCATCTTACTAGCAAAGTATTAAGATGATTAAAAGTATAAGTTTGTAATATCAGATAAAGAGTCCTATATTCTAGCTTCAATTAAAGCATCTATTCGATATAATCACAACAAATCGACGAATTAATACCTTGTATTAATGGCAATCAAATAGTGTTTGAACGATATCGTCTGATAATACTAATTATAATATCGACTTATATTTGTCTTCGTCAAGTTATTAAAAATCACTGATATTATCTGACTAAATTAGATGAGTACTATACATGCTTAAATCTAATAAGTTATAAGTAATTATGAGTTCTAGTCTGATGATCTTTATATGATATTAAAGATAGCTTTATTCATATTTCATTTATTTTCCAATTTAATATAAGTAATAACTAGCAAATTCAGCTTTTTGAAGAATTTACTAATAATTTCGATAATAATATTTAAAACATATTAATTACTAATTCTGATTTATCTTTTAATTCGAATTTCAGAGTTTCTAAACAGAAAATTATATATCCATTATTTTCTAAGTATAGATTCACTCTCTTTTATTTTAAGAAAATTTTTGCTAATTTCTTATATCTGTTAATATATAAAACTAATATCTAAAGCTGTCACCGCAGGACACAATTAGTCATCCGGGTGAACCTCGGGGACGCCAAGGGCCGGAGCCTTGATGTGTATTAGAGAGTTGGTAATAGTAAACCTTGAATTTAAGGATTACCGGCTTGGTCTATGACAAGCCTACAGTTTATGATTTAATGAAGGATAAGGATAGTAAGGATTTATGATATCAGCATTAAAATGGAGTAAGATATAAGGGGCTGGATATATTCTGAATTGATTAGGGTATATCACGGTGCAAGAGATAGGTACTAGGTAAGATGTATGATATTCTACAAGGAGTAAAGAAGGAGGCGGAGAGGCGCCGACTATATGGAGGGCGGATACCTAAGGCATCTATATAACTATGTATTGAACCCGTAACAGTACCCCCCCTCAAAGGCTTACTTATCCCAAGCAAACTAAATCCACTGTACAGCTTATTATTATATATAAATTAAATAAACAATCGAATTTGCTGAATTAATAGCTTAAATACTTTATATTGATTTAGCTTTTCTTTTGTAAATCGATTTTCAAACTCCTTATATTTTCTCTGAATATTCTAATATTAATGATAGAATTATTTTAGCTTTAAGGTTATTCAATACCTATCTTGATAGGCTAGGCTTTTCAGGGTATATATAATAATACTCTACTAATAGTTTTTCATTTCCTTTCAAGTTTACTACTGATTATCAAATAGGAGTATAATACTTCTATTTGATTAGATAATGATAATCATCTTCATTATAATTATTTATAACTTCTTCAAAGATCTATTTCTATATTAGCTCATTCTCGCCATTCTCTTTTTCGAGAATCCTATCTTTAATAGTAGTTGACTCTGATTCATTAATTATAGCTTATACTGGGAAATATATTCTATCGATTATAGAAGTGAGTAATAAATAGTAAAAAACAGGAAATATCTGAATATTATCTAGCAATTGAATAAGAAAGGAATGAGAATAAACTTTTATAATTTTATATGGTCCTATCCACCGATTATTCAATTTCTTTGCCTTTCAAAAGATTTTCATATTTTTAGTGTTTACAAACACTTTTTGGTTTATATAATAACATAATGAATCAATACAATGCCGGTTTGTGTTTTCTTCATATATTGTAACTACTTGTCTAGTAAGAGCTTATAATTATAATAGAATTCTTTTCATTCTGTCCGCCATCTTATTACTCTTGAAAAACTCCCGTTTTTGTATTATAGTTATATCCGGTAGGCAAGGTTTGCTAGACTCTATACTAATGTATAGATTAAATCTATAATTAGTAAAAAATAGTGAGCAGCTGGTAATTTCTGAAGTCATATTATTCGATACGAATTTAGCAAGAGATAATTACTATATTCAATCATTCTAATGAAAATTTACAAAGGCTTATAAATATTGCTCGAAAACAGAATTTATTTATTTCGTTTGCCTATCTGTTTGCAGATGGAATACTGAAGAGTGTTAAAGAATTATAGTTAGTTGTTTAGCTAATTGGGATCAGAAACTGGATATGAATTATATACTATAATCGGAGATAATATTATCTGGTAGATCATATAAGATATAGATACAACTAATAAAGATATCAACAAGCTTTTTTGTTATAAATGTTCTAATCCCTATAAAGTATTTCATTTTAGTTAATCAACAAATAACAACTAGAATATACTTGTATATAAAATTATAGTAAGTACAATCTGAAAGCAGTGTAATATAATTTATTGATATATTAGACCAAGCTCGAAAGGGGATTGGTAATAGGCGTAGGAATTTGGGTGGGGCCGATTTTAATGATTTTGTACATATACAAAGCTTATATGCTTGTACATATAAAGCAATCTCCTGGTGCATTTATAGTCATCAATAAATACAAGAAATGAGATTGATTGTTTTAGTTCGATCTGGATGTCTAGTTGGGCCAAACAAGTGTATCCTATAAATGATTTATACTTTCAATTCATCATCTAATAGAATTCATAATCTCTCTCGATAATATATCCTATTATTTGCTATATAACAATCTTGTATAACAACTCGAAATGTTTTCCTGAATTCTATTAGCCATTTGTGTACATACTAATCCTCGATTGCTACAATAAGTTGATAAGTTATATCTGATCTTCTATAAACATCATTGATTAGTTTATCGATTGATTTATCTTCTACGAATACTATAAGGTCTATTAATACTAAATAAATACCAGCCTTCAATTCATTATAAAAATCAATATCGAATTTGTCTATTGGTAAAAGTATGCGCTCCCTATTTTTTAAGTATTTGTTGTCTTTAGTTACAAAGTTTGGTTTATCCTCCCTCTTTCAACTCAAAGCGTTTAATCGAATAGTTTTAGACCCCAGTTGATAGACTATATAAAAGTTATAATGAGAAAGGAACTCAGACCAGCAGATTTGTTGTTGATTTAAAGCCTTCATTATAGTAAAGTACTCCAGATTCTTGTAATTAATAAGAATCTCAAATCCCTATTACAAACCTTAAAGCTTTAATCGTCATTCCTTTATAGACTTAATAATTACAAGAAGCTTCTTATTGTAAATCTTATAATTACATTCTGTTATAAAGTGTTTTGCTGAGAAATAAGCTATTGATTATAAAAGGCCATCAGAATTATATTAAAAAAGTATTTCTCCTGATATCCAATCTAAAACATCCGTTTCCAAGACTATCCACTTATTATAATCAAAATATACAAGAACTAGTGCTATTATGAATATATCCTTAAATGTAGCAAAAGTATCTCTATATAATACATCCCAAATCTAGTTAATGTTTTTCCGTAATAAATTATTAAGAGGCTGATATATCTTTGAAAAGTCCTATATAAATCGTTGGTAAAAATTGGCAAACCCCAAAAAGCATTATAGATTTTTCATCGAAATTGGCTGTTCCCAGGATATAATTATAGTAACCTTTTCAGAATCCATTTGTATACTGTTTGTTGTAATTATTAATTCTAAATAACAAATAGAAACAGTTTTGAATTCACACTTGTTTATATCAATCTGTAATCCAGTATTTATTAGCTTTTGTATTATAATTCGAATATACTTTTTGTGCTCCAATTTATCCATTGAGTATACAAGAACATTGTTCAGATACATTATATAATATTTGTTCAGTTTGTTAAACAGAGTGTAGTTGATATAATGTTAGAAAAAGGCTAGTGTATTACAAAAGCCAAAGGGTATAATGAGTGATTCGAAAAGATCGAAACGGATAATAAAAGCTGTCTTTCATTTGTTATCTTCTGTAATACAGAGTTTATTGAAAACAGTAATAATATCCAGTTTTATATATACTATAATATTGCAAAGAGCATTCAAAATTTCATAAATAATAAAGAGTGGATAGCGATTCTTTATTGTAATATTATTTAATCCTCAATAATTTTGATATATACATATACTACCACCTGGCTTAGCAACTAAAAGTAAGGATATAGTACTACATAATCTTAATTCCCGAATAAAGCTTTTACTAAAATTATTATCAATCCACTTATATACAATTTTGAACTCTAATAATAATAATAAACAATTCTTAAAGTATAATAACTTCTTTCCAGATATTAGCTCAATCTTATAATCCTATACTCGATATAATAAAAAAGTATCTATATAACACAGAAGAAATACAGATAATTTGTTTTGCAATCAGAGAGAAAGCTTTTATTGAATTTCTGTATTACTAAGTTTAGATTTTTCAGTTAGAAATTTAGAAACATTTGCCTCCAAGATCTTATATAAGTAAGCTAGCTTGTAATAATTATAAACAAAATCATATAAATATAATAGTAATTGAGATAGGGTTTTAATTAGATCCCTTTCACCAAATAGGATATCCCTATATTCTTTTTTGTTGAAATAAATTGTATATAGTAAAATGGTTGTATTGAAAGATTCCCTATTATTTGTAGTCCGATATTCTACTGCCTGATCAAGTTTGTTCTAAGTAACCCTTATTGTACAAATATTATCCTATCAATAGAAAGAAACAAAACTCAAGACCTATAGCTAACAAATATCCTCTATATTCAAGCTTAACAAAAATGATTATATTTTTGATATTAATACTGAAAATAGTAATAGATAATTATATTTTGGATTGATTTGTTGTCTACATTAACCAGTCATTTTCTCTATTAGAACTACATATATATTCAAAGGGTTGTTTATCATCTAAGCTTGTATATAAGGATCTTCATTACAAGTTCTTATACAATAATAATTCATACCCAATATAAGTATTGTTTCAATATCTAATTCGTCTTTACTGATAACAGACTCATATTCCTTGTCCTCCTCGAACCAATTTTCCATATATAACGATCGATAAGCTTCCTTCAGAAATTCCTTAACCAGCAATAATACTTCCAAAACTCTTTCTATTTGAAACTGTTCTCAAACTACTAACAGATTTGCAGCTGGTTATGGTAAGTGAATTGTTGGTACCCGAATGGTATGCAATATATCTCGAGGGCAATATTACATAGTATAATAGGATGATATAAAGGAAAGAGTCATATTCAACTAATCTATATACAGGTTATAATATTAAAGCTACAACAAACCAAAGATAACCAATATATCGAAAGATAATTTGGTAACAAAAAACAGCCAGGTTTCACAATATAGTCCCATAGCTATATCTATAATAAAATATTTAATAATAATATTTGCAACTTTATTATCTACTAAGCAAAGTTCTTTTCGATAGAGTAGAGTTTGAGTATATATCTTATGATTAATAATAAAAGAATTGTCACGGGTTCAATACGTAGTTATATGAATGCCTTAGGCATCCGCCCTCCATATAATCAGCGCCTCTCCGCCTCCTTCTTTACTCCTTATAGAATATCATACATCTTATCTAATACCTATCTCTTGTATTGTAATAGTATATTCTACTTTAAAAAAGAGTCTCATTACAACAAAAGCAATCCAACTCTGAAAAGAAATTCTTTGTTCTTGCTTTTACCTATCCAAAATAGATCTTTCTACAGTTTTCACAATCTTTTGTACCTTTTATACCTTTTACACCTTTTGTACCTCTTTGTTTTTATTTTCATCTTTGTTTTTGTCTTCAACTATATCTTTGTCTCGTCCTCTTTTTCCATTATAGTTAATACATCAAGTATTTCGAGCACTAGCTTATCATTACTTGTTTTACTTGAGACACTTAGAGCTGAAATCAATAACACTTTTAATCAATAGTAATGAATTATAAGAGAGCTATTTAGCCTCCAGGATTATAAACTTTACAGCCCCCTTCCTTTATTAATATTAATACAAGATTAATAAGAATACCTTAATCATCTATACAATATTATTAATCATATACTCGATTCACTTTTTATTATTCAATAAGCACTCAAATAAAATCTAATTACAAAATGTCTTTTCAAGATTATTATAAATAATCAATTAAGTATTCAACTTCAATTAACTCAATTATTGCAATCTCAATTTGTACAAAACCTATTAGACACTTTTGTTTAAGGTAGAGTTGGCTGATAACAAATTTCAAAGAACCCTAAACTTCTTTGAGGAGAAAAGACAGAATTGATATCTCAACAAAAGGAATACACTATCTAGAAGCAAGGCTTACAAATCTACTGGATAATCGATCTGATTGTTTTTGATATAAAAAGAAAGAAGCTTTTATATTTAGCTTCTTTTATTGATAGTTATATATATTAAAAGAGATTAATTGATATAAATAATATCATCAATAGAATCTCAATTTATATTACTAGCAACTTCTTTTTTAATAAACTTGATAAGCTTTATATCTCAATTGATATAGTATATAAAGTCTTGATCCAATTTGATAAACTCAAGATAACCAATAAGATATTTTTTCGACTTTTTATATTCAACTAGAATATCTCAATACAATATATCACAAACAACTATACAAGATAATTGCAGTAATAAAAACAAAAGTCTTTTATAACTTTCAATAGCTATTTATACAAGATTCTAATCCTTATTCTCTTACCAATATTAATAATTAAAAACAGAAGTTTGAAGTTTGAAACCAAAATCTATAAGAGAATAAACACCTTTTGGGATCAAAAATGAACTTAAGTTTTATATAACCCTATATATCCCCAATCAATACATCATCCACTATACCAATATCATCTGATCCTATAAATCTCGATACTTTCAAAACATGAGATCAATAACAAAAAGAGGAATATCAATTTGATCTTTACTATTATTGTAAGAAATCTAATCATTCGATATAGAACTGTAATACCAAGAAATAAGTGGATACACAACGAATAATTAAAGAAGACTCTGGATTCACAGGCTCCCAAAAAGATTTCAGCAGTTGTAGTTTGTATCGAAATACTCCCGCCAATTGAGATAATCAATATTCTAATCAATACCCTAACAATCAGAGTGGATTTTATAATCGAAATGATTTCTAGAAATATAATTTTCGAAATAATTATAACAACAATAATAATGCCTATATTATATTCTATCCTAAACAATAATTGAATATATTTTAAGGATTTATCGAAACTAAGTCTTTAATATTTTCAGAAAGTATATCTAACACTTCACCCTACAATATATCAATATCTCCAATCAATGATTACACAAGAAAAGCCCAATTTCTATACTAAATCGCTTATAAAGGTCATTAAGGGCTACTGAATAAATAAAACGAGTTATAGTTAGTAAAAAGCCTTTACAGCTTAATATTATAAATAATAAATCTCTACTCATTAAAACCATTATATTCCCAGTATATAAATCTTCTTTTGATATGATTAACCTGATTAATAGCGAATGCTTTAGAAAAGTGTTTGTAGATTATTCTTTTGTTATTAATTATAAGATACACACTCAAACTCTATCCCATCGAAGAGAACTTTGCTTAGCAGATAGTAAAGTTATAGATATTATTACTAAATACTTTATTATAGATATAGCTATAAAACTACATTATGAAACCTAGCTGTTTTTTGTTATCAAATTATCTTTCAATACATTGATTATCTTTGGCTTTCCATAGCTTTAATGCCATAACCCATATATAGATTAATCGAATATAACTCTCTCCTTTATATCATTCTATTATACTATACAATATTGCCCTCGAAATATATTGTACACCATTTGAATATCAACGATTTACTTACTATAACCAGCTACAGATTTATTAATAATTTGGGAATAGTTTCAAATAGAAAGAGTTTTGAATGTATTACTATCAGTTAAGGAATTTCTTGAGGAGGCTTATTAATCGCTATATGTGAAAGATTGGTTTGAGGAGGACGAGGAATACAAGTTTGTTATTAATAAAGACAAATTAGATATTGAAACAATATTTATATCAGATATAAATCATTATTGTATAAGAACTTGTAACAAAAGTCCTTACACACAAGCTCAAATGATAGACAATCTTCTGAATATATATATAGTTCTAATAGAGAAAATGGTCAGTCAATGCAGACAATAAATCAATCCAAAACATAATCATCTACTATTACTTTCAATACCAATACCAAAAGTGTAATCACTTCTATTAAACCCGAACATAAAGGATATTCATTGATTATAAGCCTCGAGTTTTATTTTTTTCTATCAATAGAATAATATTTATATAATAAGAATTACTTGAAACAAACTTGATTAAACAATAGAACATTAGATTACAAACAATAGGGAATCTCTCAATACAATCACTTTACTACACATAGTTCATCTCAACAAAAAAGAATACAGGGATATCCTACTCGATGAAAGGGATCTAACTAAAACCCTATCTCAATTATCATTACACTTACATGATTTTGTTTACGATTATTACAAGCCAGCTTACTTGCATAAGATCTCGAAAACAAATATCTCTAAGTTTCTAATTAAAAAACCTAAACTTAGTAATACAGAAATTCGACAAAAGCTTTCTCTCTAATTACAAAACAAGTTATCCGTATTCCTTCCACATTATATAAACACTCTTTTATTACATCAAGCATAGAATCATAAAATTGAACCAATACCTAGAAAAAAACTACTATACTTTAAGAACTATTTATTATTACTATTGAAGCTTGAAGTTGTATATAAATGGATTAATAATAACCTTAATAAAGACTTCATTCGGGAGTCAAGATTATATAATACTGCACTCTTGCTTTTAGCTGCTAAGTTAGGTAGCAGTATACATATATATCAAGATTATTGAGGATTAAATAATATTACAATAAAGAATCACTATTTACTCCCTATTGTTCACAAAACTCTGAATACTTTTTGTAATACTACAATATATACAAAACTAGATATTATTACTGCTTTCAATAAACTCTGTATTACAGAAGATGACAAATGGAAGACAGCTTTTATTACCCGTTTCAATCTTTTCGAATTATTTGTTATACTCTTTAGCCTTTATAATACACTAGTCTTTTTTCAATATTATATCAACTACACTCTATTTAATGAACTGAACAAATATTACATAATATATCTAAACAATATTCTTATATACTCGACAGATAAATCGGAGTACAAAGAGTATATTTGAATTATAATACAAAAGCTGATAGATACTAGATTATAGATTGATATAAACAAATGCGAATTCGAGACTGTTTTTATCTGCTATTTGGGATTGATAATTATAACAAATGATATACAAATGAACTCTAAAAAGGTTACTACAATTATATTCTAGGAATAGCCAATTTCGGTAAAAGATTTACAATGCTTTTTGAGGTTTGCCAATTTCTATTAATAATTTATACAAGACTTTTCAAAGATATATCAACCTTTCAATAACTTATTACAAAAGGATATTGGTTGGATTTGGAATGTATTATATAGAAATGCTTTTGCTATATTCAAGGATGTATTTATAATAACATTGGTTCTTATATATTTTGATTACAATAAATGAATAGTCTTGGAAACAGATGTTTCAGATTGGGTATCAGAGGGAGTACTTTCTTAATACAATTCCGATGGCCTTTTACAATCAGTAGTTTATTTCTCAGTAAAACACTTTATAATAGAATACAATTATGAGATTTACAATAAGAAGCTTCTTGTAATTATTAAGTTTATAAAGGAGTAATAATTAAAGCTTCAAGGTTCGTAATAGGAATTTGAGATTCTTATTAATCACAAGAACCTGGAGTACTTCATTACAACAAAAGCTCTAAACTAATAATAAATCCGCTAATCTGAGTTTTTCTCTTATTATAACTTTTGTATAGTCTATCAACTAGGGTTTAAGATTATTTGATTAAATGTTTTGAGTCGAAAAAGAAAGAATAGATTAAACTTTGTAACTGAAGATAATAAACACTTGAAAAATAGAAAGTATATAGTTTTACTAATAAACAAATTCGATATTGACCTTTATAATAAACTAAAGGCTGATATTTACTTAGTATTAATAGACTTTGTAATACCCACAAAAAATAAACTAATCGATGAACTAATCGATAATACTTATAGAAGATCAGATATAGCTTATCAACTTATTGTAGCAATCGAGAATCAGTATATATACAAATGGCCAATAGAATTCAGGAAAACATTTCAAATTGTTATACAAAACTGCTATATAGCAAATAATAGGATATATTATCGAGAGAGATTATGGATTCCATTAGATAATAAATTGAAAGTATAAATCATCTATAGAATATACTTATTTGACCTAGCTGAGCATTCAGATTGAACTAAAACAATCAATCTTGTTTCTTGTATTTATTGGTAACTATAAATATACTAGGAGATTGCTTTATATATATAAGTATGCGAGCTTTGTACACGCACAAAGTTATCAAAGTTGGTTCCATCCGGATTCCTATACTTATTACTAATTCTCTTTCAAGTTTAGTTTGATATATCGATAGATTATATTATACCGCTTCCAGATTGTATTTACTATGATTCTATATACAAGCATATTCTAGTTGTTGTTTATTGATTAACTAAAATGAAATACTTTATAGGGATTAGAATGTTTACAATAGAAAAGCTTATTAATATCTTTATCAGCTGTATCTATATCTTATATAGCCTACCAGATAACATCATCTTTGATTGTGGTATACAATTTGTATCTGGTTTCTGATTCCAATTAGCTAAATAATTAATTATAACTCTTTAGCACTCTTCAGTATTCTATTCACAATAAATAAGCAAATAGAATGAATAAATTTTGTTTTTAAGCAATATTTATAAGCCTTTGTGAATTTTCATTAGAATAATTGAATATAATAATTATCTTTTGCTGAATTTACATCGAATAATATAATTTTGGAGATTACTGGCTACTTATTATTCTTTGCTAATTATAAGTTTAATTTACATATTGATATAGAGTCTAATAAACCTTACCCACTGGATATAACTATAGTATAGAAATGAAAGTTTTTCAAGAGTAATAAGACAGCAGATAGAATAGAAAGAATTCTATTACAACTACAAGCTCTCACTAGACAACCAATCACAATATATGAAGAAAATACAAATCAGTATTATACCGATTCACTATACTATTATATAGGCCAAAAGGTATTTGTAAACGCTAAGAATATAAAAACCTTTTGGAAAATAAAGAAATTAGATGATCGATGGATAGAATTGTATAAGATTATAAAAGTTTATTCTTGTTTCTATCTTGTTTAATTGTTAAACAATGTTCGGATATTTCCTGTTTTTCATTATTCATTATTTGCTTTTACAATTAATAGAATACATTTCCTAGTATAGATTATAATTAACAAATCAGAGTCAATTATTATTAGAGATAGAATCCTCGAAAAGGAGAATAGTAAAAGTAAGCTAATATAGAAATGAATCTTTGAAGAAGTTATAAATAATTATAATAAAGACGGTTATTGTTATCTAATCAAATGGAAATATTATACTTTTATTTAGCAATCAGTAATAGACTTGAAAAAGAACAAAAAACTATTAGCAGAGTATTATTATATATATCCTGAAAAGCCCAATCTACCAAGATGGGTATTGAATAACCCTAAAACTAAAGTAATCTTATTATTGATATTAAAATACTCAGAGAAAATATAGGGAGTTTGAAGATCGATTTGCAAAAGAAAAGCCAAATCAATATAAAGCATTTAAACTATTAATTCAGCAAATTCGATTGTTTATTTAATTTATATATAATAGTAAGCTGTATAGTAGATTTAGTTTGCTTGGAACAAGTAAGCCCTTAAAGGGGAGTACTATTACAAGTTCAATATATAGTTATGTGGATGTCTTAGGTATTCGCCCTCTATATAGTCGGCACCTTTCCGCCTCCTTCTTTATTCCTTATAGAATATCATACATCTTATCTAATACCTATCTCTTGCACCGTGATAAGAGTAATCTGTAAACGCTTTTCTGGAATATCTATTGTTAATCAGACTAGTTATATCAAAAGAAGATTTATGTATTGAGAATATAGTAGTTTTAATGAATAGAGATTTGCTATCTATAGTGTTAAGCTATAAAGGTTTTTTGCTAATTACAGCTTGTTTTATTTATTTAATATCCCTTAACAATCTCTATAAGCGATTTAGTGTAGAGATTGGGCTTTTCTTATGTAATTATTGATTGAAGATATTGATATATTATAGAGTGAAGTATTAGATATACTTTTTGAAAGTATTAAAAATTCAGTTTCAATGAATCCTTGAAACATATTCAATTATTGCTTAGAATAGAATATAGTATAGGTATTGTTGTTGTTGCTATAATTACTTCAAGAATTGTATTCCTGGAAATCGTTTCGATTGTAAAATCCACTTTGATTGTTAGAGTATTGATTAAAGTATTGATTGCCTCAACTAGTAGGAGCACTTCGATATAAACTACAACTACTGAAACCTCCTCGAGAGCTTGCGAATCCAAGGCCTTTTTTAGCTGCTTGTTATATATCTGTTTGTTTCTTGGTATTATAGTTTTATATTGAGTAACTAGGTTTTTTGTAATAATAGCAGAAACCAAATCGACATTCCTTTTTTTGTTATTGATCTTGTGTTTTGAAAGTATCAAGATCTATAGAATCAGATAATACTGATATAATAAATAATATATTAATTGGGGATATATAAGGTTGTATAAAACTCGAATTCATTTTTGATTCCAAAAGGTATTCATTCTTTTATAGATTCTAGTTCCAAACTTCAAACTTCTGTTTTCAATTATTAATATTAATAAAAAAACAAGAATTAGAATCTTATATAAATAATTATTAAAGATTATAGAAGACTTTTATCTTCATTGCTATAATTATCTCGTATGGTTGTTTGTAATATATTATACTGAAATATTCTAATTGAATATAAAAAGCCGAAAAAGATATTTTGTTGGTTATCTTGAGTTTATTAAATCGAATTGAGGCTTTATATACTATATCGATTAAAATATAAAGTTCATTAAGCTTGCTAAGAAAGGAATTGCTAATAGTATAGATTGAGGTTCTATTAATAATATTATTTATATTAATTAATCTCTTTTGATATATATAATCATTAATAAAAGAGACTAAATATAAAAGCTTCTTTCTTTTTATATCAAAAATAATTGAATCAATTATTCAGCAGATTTGTAAACCTTGCTTTCAGATAGTGTATTCCTTTTGTTGAAATATCAATCCTGTTTTCTCTTCTTGAAGGGGTTTAGGATTCTTTAAAGTTTGTTGTTAATTAATCCTATCTTAAGTAGAAGCATTTGATAGGTTTTATATGAGTTGAAATTACAACAATTGAGTTAATTGAAGTTGAATACTTAATTGATTGTTTATAGCAATCTTGAGGAGATGTTTTATAATTAGATCTTATTTGAGTATTTGTTGAATAGTAAAGAGTGAATCGAGTATGTGATTAATAATATTGTATAGATGATTAAGGTATTTTTGTTGATCTTGTGTTAATATCAATAAAGGAAGAGGGTTGTAAAGTTTATAATCTTGGAGGCTAAATAGCTTTTTTGTAATCTATTACTATTAATTAAAAACATTATTGATTTCAGTTCTAAATGTTTCAGGCAAAACAGGTGGTGGTGAGCTAGTGCTCGAAGTACTCGGTGTATCAGCCATAGTGGGAAAAGAGGACGAGACGAAGACGTAGTCGAAGACGAAGACGAAGACAAAAACGAAGACAAAGACGAAGAGGCACAAAAGGTGCAAAAGGTATAAAAGGCGCAAAAGATCATGAAAACTATAGAAAGATCTGTTTTGGATAGGTAAAAGTAGGAATAAAGAATTTCTTTTCAGAATCAGATTGCTCTTGCTGTAATGAGACCCTTTTTTAAGGTAGAATATATTATCATAATGCAAGAGATAAGTACTAAGTAAGATGTATGATATTCTATAAGAAGTAAAGAAGGAGGCGGAGAGGCGCCGACTATATGAAGGGCGGATGCCTAAGGCATCCACATAACTACGTATTGAACCCGTGACAGGGTATAAGATTAGTTTTGATTAGATTTTAATATATTATTATATAACCCCTTACTTATCAATCTAGTGTATTTCCGGTATATTTTCTATTATTGAATCCTGATACTTTAATTTTATCTCTAATCTTATCAAAGGAGGTAGCTAATATAATGGAAGAATATATTGGATCAAGTCTTTTGAGTATCCCTTTGGGAAGTCTGGTATCAATCCTTGAAATTGTAGTACTCTTTGAGCTGAATAAATAGGAGCAGAATTTGTTTCGAGTTGTTGAGATTTAAGAGAAGAAAAGGAGTATAAATTAACTCCGGATTAGAATAGAATTATTACTGATATATAATGTAGGGGTAGATATAAAAGGGAATCAAAAGAGAAGGAAAGAAGAGATAAATCAAAAATGAAATCACAAGTTAGTGTTATTTAAGAAGTACTTTAAAAAGTTTATTAAGAAGCTTTATAACTTTATTTGTAGATACAATAATATATTCGAGATTATGCTATTGATTTATAAATAGGAATCTTATAGAGTATTATAAACTACTATTTTTCTTAGAGGAATTCTGGTTAAGTAATAGGTTGATACTAAGTTAGTAATCACAGATTTGATTTGAATTAAATTCATAGACTTTTTGTACAACTTAATTCAGATATTTTAGGCTAAATGCTGGGAAATGTTTTTTAAATAGTTTGAGTTATAATAAGGATTGAAAGGCGTTTAGGAATATATATCAATGTTAACAAAGTATAAAAACGAACTTGAAGATATTCTGGTCTCGATTTGGATGAACAAGTTTATATAAAGACTCAAACTTTTTTTGTAGAACAAAATCACAAAGGCAATAACATTCCTGATAATGATTGAAGAAGCTATAGTATTAGCTAGTCAATTTGAGTACAATTGAAAGAACTATAAAAGGAATCTGAATAAGCCTGAATACAATCTTATTAGTGCTCAAGGAAAATGTATATCTTTTGAATTAATTATTTTAATATAATATAATTATAAGTCAGACTTATTACATCTTAAGACTAATATCATTCTGGAAGGGGTTTATAATAATTCCAAAGAGCATTTAACCTATTTCTTATGTAATAAAAAGGGATATATAATTATAGATAATATCTGTGCAAATAAGAAACAGATTAATAT
Source organism: Botryotinia convoluta (assembly GCA_004786275.1). Lineage (NCBI taxonomy): Eukaryota > Fungi > Ascomycota > Leotiomycetes > Helotiales > Sclerotiniaceae > Botryotinia > Botryotinia convoluta. The sequence goes on from PQXN01000370.1 coordinate 28,939, forward strand.
AGTAGAGGTACTAGAGGACGATTGGTTATATAAGTAAGCAAAAAATAGGATGGATTAATAAATAATACTAATGCTATTGATTCTAATTTATAATGAATGATAACTAAATGCTAGTTTTTCAGTATAATATATTTGGTTTGGTATTAGAAAGTTGTTGTTATAGATTCATTAATGGATTTAAATATTATTGATAAAACGATAACTAAGAAATTTGGGCTGAAGAATATTAATAATTGTTTATACTTTATAAGTGATATTATTGGAGAAGAGATTCAAATCCAAGGGGAATACAAAATTCCTATAAGGGTTTTAGATTTCTTAGGGGTGGTGAAAGAATTTCAAGTTATGATATATAGTTGCTATAATATTGAATAATATTTTATTTTAGGATTGCTCTTTCTAAAACAGATAAAGAAGGGAATATATTAGTGAAAAATAGATTGATGGAATTACAATATAAAAATAAGGATTGATATTCTAATTCTGGAAGAGTTTGGATAAGTGGTAACTGAAGAATCAAAGTATACTTTTGTGGTAATAATGATCAAATTATTAGAGGATGGTCAGGTATATGCTTAGCTTACTTTTGAATATTATTGTTTTAGAAATTGAAAGAAATATAATTGTAGGAGGAAAGAAAGGATTTCTATAATGAAAAGTGTAGTTATAAAAGTCCCAGAGGAGTATTAGGAGTTTGTGGATATGTTCGACGATACAAAAATTAATACTTTGATAGAAATTAGAGAATTTATGTATATAATTAATACTACTAAAGAACCTTTGTTTCTCCCACTATATGGTTTATTGGAACCCCAATTGATAGCTTTAAGGGAGTACTTAGAAAATGTATTAAAGAAGAATTGGATTTGATACTCCAATAATCTAGTAGAAGTATTTATTTTATTTGTATCAAAGAAAGATAGATCTTTATAATTATATGTGAACTATAAAGGTCTAAACAAGATTATAATAAAGGATTAGCACTTTTTGCTTTTGATCAATGAAATCTTGAATCAATTGATAAATACGGAAATATTTACAAAGTTTGATGTAAGAGATGTATATTATTGTATTTGGATCTGGCTTGGGGATGAATAGAAAACAGTATTCTGTATAAGATATAGACTATTTGAATATTGTATTATACCATTTGGACTAACAAATGCTTCGGCAATATTCCAGTTATACATTAATTAGGCATTAGCTAGCCTTTTAAATGACTTTATAATAGTATATTTAAATGATATTCTAGTGTATTCAAAGAAAGAATAGAATTATACAAAACATATTCAAAAAGTATTAGAATGTTTTCAATAATATAAATTATTTATTAAATTAAACAAATGCAAATTCAATACTGTCGCAGGTCAAGAGCATATAGGGGTAAATATATATATATATAATATATAAGAGG
>PQXN01000371.1:0-29937 GCA_004786275.1 Botryotinia convoluta
AATCCTCAAACCTCTCCCAAAATGCCCCGCCCAACCCTCCACACCTCCACCTCCCTCCTCACCCGCACAATCCGGCAATCCTCCACCTCCACCTCCACCAAATCTCTCACCCCCCGACAAGCCATCTACTTCGGTCCCAACGTCTACTGGGGAAAAGCTTGGAAGAATGTGTACGGAACCGGGTTACTGTATGTTATTCCCAACTATTCATTTATTCATTCATTTAGTTATTTTGGATTATTTCCTCCTTTCCAAAAAGAGAAAGAAAAAGGAAAAAGGAAAAGGAATCTATGATGTGCTATGTTATGTTAATACCGTACCCGTTCTGTGCTAACACCTAATCTGAATAGTTACGTCCCCGTCGTTGCCGCAGTCATGTTTTGGCCCGTTCCAATTGCACCGATGATGAATTTTTCAAAGGGGGTTAAGAAGGAGGGTGTGGTTGCTTGAGATGGGAATGGACTGATGTGATGTGGGATATGCGATGGAATTTGCTGGCTGAGATTTAACTCAGACGAACATGCTGGGAATTTCGACACAAGCACGGCAGAGGGAGGACAATAAATAAATGTTACAAGAAGACGATATGATATTATCCCATCATGATTCTTTCATTACAATTTCGTGTGCTTGCCCATCATAATAACTAACCGATTGACCTAAAAACAATTTGGGTATATCCTCCTTTACACACAATAAACACAACCTCCCGTCATGATATTATTCAATATATGTACTTCAAATAATACAGACCAAAAACTTACAACGCAAAACACCGCCATCAAAATTCTATCCACTCAAACTCCCGCTAATTCGCAACTATTACAAGGAACTCCCCTTGGTCAAATATTGTGCTATGATACCAGCCTCTGGCGTTTCATATGGTGTCCTATACTCACTCGTTCCTCGACTAGTAGCCCCTCCAATATCAAGTCCAGTAGTTGAAGTAAGACCACCATGATCATTATCAAAGTATCCCTTTTCTTTTCCCTTCGAGCTTGTCATCCTGAATTTTTCCATATTGACCTCACTTTTTGTTTGTGAAAGATTGGCGCTGCCAGGTCGTTTCTTCTTTTTATCCCCCTTTCCTTCTTTCCGCTTTCCAATCAAAGTTTCATTCTCGACCGAAGAATTTCCAGCTGTACGCATTCCTCTAAATTCTCTTACAACTTCAGCAAATCCTTCCTCCAAAGTCTTCATTTTTGCCAGCATCAATCTTCCCATCATACCATCTGCAGTTTCTTCTTTTTTATCACGTTTCATCGCCATCTTTGTAGCAATAGCCATTTGAGTCTGAAATGAACTCGGTACTGCGCCAAGTTGTGCATGCTCAAGACCCATTTCCGATAGACTGATATTCAAACTAGATTCTTTATGACGCACAACGCGATTGCGTGCAGGATCTGGTTTAGTGATAATTGGAACAGATTGAAAATTTGTACGGTTGGGTAAAATAGGACGTGGTCGAACAGTTGTATTTGTGAAGTTGGCGGTTCTTGGAGTACGAGATCCTGATTGGCCTAATGGGGTGTTGGTTCCAGTATTGGCTTGTGAATACATTTTTGCTGTTAATGGTCGTGAACGAGGGGGAGAATTGGACGAAAATGAAGAATTTTGAATAAGAGGGTTGAAGAGAATCGTCGTCGTTGATAAATTCCTATCATGAGCCTTCTTCTTTGGTGTAGACCTGGATTGCTTTGAAGGAGAATTGTTTTGTTGAGTGATATCTTGTTGTGGATTAAAAGCCGCAATGGGAGAAATAAATCTCGTTGCAGTCGGGGTTTGAAAATAATCTTCTTCTGATTCAGCACCACTTTGGCTAAAACTCGTCGCTGTATGTTTATCCTCGGTATGTTCGTCTTCATCATTGGACAACAACTCATCATCTCCATCCGCATCTGTATGACCTCCACCAAACTCGTTTGGATGTAAATCATCATCTGAAATTCGAGTCATGTCATGAAATCCTGTAGACATAAATTCTGCTGGATCACTGGCCACAGATCTATTTCCGGAAAGTTGACGACTGAGTGCACGATGTCTCATGGCATTTGCTTGCCTAGATTGCCTTCGCATCTCTAATCTTTCCAATATGGAACGATCTTGTTCTTGTGGTGGACTAGCAACGTCTCCTTGACGTTCCATCCAGTTATTGATGACAGTTTGAGTTTGTCGACGATCAAAACTAGGATGATTTCTACCAAGATTATCTCTCGGCGTTAGCCTAAATACTTCATCAAGAGCTCTGTCTTTCTGAAAACCAGCAACGGAAGATTCATGTCTCCGCAAATTAGGACTAAAGAGTCCATGCCTACGATCTTGGAATGATATTGTTCGCTTCGATCGTTGTCCAGCTTTGTCAACCAAATCCGTAGGTTCAAAGACAGATCTTGCCAAGAAAATCTTTTCGTAGACGCATATACTGAACAATAAGGGAAAATGCGTCATTTTTATGACAGTACGATTCATCTTGATGAATGTCCTAAAAGGAAAAAAGAATCTAAATGGTGTAAGAACCCAAGCAAGAATGTTCGTAGGTGCTACATAAGAGAAGAGAGCATCATTCTTAACCATAGAAATTGTGTTGACAGCAAAAACAAATTGATGTTCTTCGTTTGCGTTTGAGACGATTGACATAAAGGAGTTTGTTAAAACCGTAATGAGAATGGTAATAACGAGGAAGTGACAAATGAAAAGGAAAAGCACAAGTAGTGCCTTTCCTAAGAAATTGTAAGTTTCCCATGCTTCCCATGCCGCAGGTGTAAATCCCATCAATATCTGAAAGATCTTGTAGGCAACTCCTGCTGCATCATATTCGCTTTTCCCAAACGATAGAGTGAATGCAACAAAAAACCCACTGCAAGCTATCAAGATTAGTACAAATACCGCCACAAGATCAATTGCCATCAATCTAAATGCGATCAATAGTTGTGAGAAATATCGGTAATGGTCCAGAACACTGAATAATCGAGGAAAGAGTAGGATTGCATTAGTTGCAAGAACATCATATGCCATACTATTCCACTCCTCTCTTCCATAGTCCACCAAGAAAATGCCATATAACCGCATGCAATAGTAAATAGTAAGTAAAACTAGAATACCTAAGTCGAAAGCATTCCAGAAACTCATAATATATAACGAGAACCCTTGTTCATTGAACCCAACTACCTCATCAAGCATGAAACCTGCACTCCAAAACCAAAATATGACTTCGAGACCGGTGATGTCTGTTGATCTTTGACTGAGAACAGCTAGAAAAAGAACAAGAAGGATAGCGAGTGAGCAAGTGGAGAAGAATTGACGATATCTTGGTACCCTCAATCTCGAAAGCTTGAATAGAGATGCATCTCTTGGGTCATATAATGTGACCGTTCTCCTAGTCAAGGTTTGAATCGCTTGTTCCGATTCTGGTTCTTTATTTTGAAGTTTTGGGCGACTGCTTGTCGCCCCATATTGAAGTTGATCACGGGTAAGTAATGGGACCGCAGTTCCATTGCTTGGACTTGGTTTCTTGAATCCAGTCCGGTTTATTGATGTACGATGAAGATTATCCGCCGCAGAATGGAATACAATTGTTCCAGCCCAAATAGCCTCTAGTTGTTGCACTACAAGTGGGTGCGCCAAAAATCGTTTCGCAGACGCCCTAATAGCTACCTCCAAAGTTGAGATCCTGGCAGCAACTGGTTTTGCACGATTCCTTTGATTCCAGTTCGTTATGGGTGGATTTGGTTCTGCTACTCCTTGTAATGGAAAGAAGTCATAGGAAAGAGCATCGATTAACTCTCTAGTATTGTATTCCTTCAATAATTTGATAGCTAGAAGCTCGCAAACTAAAGCTCTGGTTAAGCTATTCCCTGCATTACCTGGATTTGCTTGACTCTCCTTTTTGAATTGTAAACAATTTGCTATCAACGCATATAAAGTAGCTCGAGAAAAGTGCGAAATTCGAATTTGTTGTTGCATAGGCTTCACTAAGAACTGTGAGACTTGTGGTGACCGTAATTGATCCCATGTCAATGTGGTTTCCGTCCGCGGGAGTATGATGAGTCGAATGGCATGTGTGAGATTATATACTGGAAGCGCATCTAATCAAATGTTAGTATTGGGTTCTGGAAAGAGATCCAGAAATGCTAGATACCAAGATGTGCCGCGGAAAATATAGGCAAGAGAGGTTGATCTTCATCAACATCTTCTTCTTCTACTTCGTCTTCATTACTTCCTTCATCTTCATCCTCCCCATCATTTTGTTGCGCAATCTCTTCCTCTGTATCTTCTTCTATTTCCGTTTCCGTAAAATCTGCGGATGCATGTCGAGGTAAACGCTCTCTTCTAGCCGCAGATGGTGATGATCGGTCAACATTCAGTGTCGAGAAAGGGGAATGTATCTCTTGAGCGCGTCGTCGAGCTTTCGCTGGTCGCAGTAATGAAGATAACATTTTTGTTTGGAATGTTTTCAGCTCAAAATCCGCGGTTGAGCGATTTAATCCTTAATCCTGTATGATCGGAAATGGAAGGTAGGAAGGAACGCTGGTTGCTGAGAAGGCTGCCTTTCTTGATTTATTTCATCTTGTAGCGACGGGAGTTGAAGAAGTGAAGCAACGCAATCAAAAAATTGATCGAGCGAAGGAATAGTTTCAAAGTTTCGTAAATATTAGTACATTAGTAGAGTAGTGTTTGTAAATAAAGGAAGAAATAAGTAAATAAATCTTTAATTTCCAGGTTATTGCGTTCCTCGTCCCAGCTCCCAGAACCAAGGCTCGGTCGTTCGAAGAGTGGATGGATATTCCTTGATGAAGATCAAGCAACCAATTTATCGAATTAACTAAATTATATATCAAAACAACATGAAGGAAGTGAACATGAAGATATAAAATCTCTTCCCGTAGAGAGTGAAAATAGAAGATGGCAAACCCAAATCCTGTTTCATTCATTTGCTTATCTCACAACCCTCCCAAAATCACATAGGATATAAAATCGATATTCAACCCATACTGGTCGAGAATTGGGGAAACCTAGAATCAATGATCTCAACTTTTTTTGGAAGGCAATCAATCATGTCATTGCACACCGAGACACCCTTGATGCTATGCACACTTCTCGTTTATATGCATGCTGCCGATCAATCCTGGCCATACAATTCCTATCTCAACCAATCAAAGAACCAAGCACGAGAACATGAATTGAGGGTTTATCTAAAGATAAAGACGGAGGTCGGTACGTACTCACTGAGTCTCACTTTGTAAATGTAAAACAACGCTTCCGTTCATATGAGATGTCCTCGTGATGGAATGAAGATAGATAGATATATAATCTGAATTTGTTTAGGTAGAACCCTTTCTCTCGTTTCTACTCTCTCATCTCTCATCTCAATACAACGAGATATCATTATCATGCATTAGAATTCATTTCGAGAAGTTGGTGGCTTGAGAACTTTTAATATGGGGGAAGGTCAGCTTACCTTATTTGCATGATAAAAAGATGATGAAAAGAAGAAGCTGCCAAAACGAGAGTTTTATTGGATTGTTAGGTAGGTAGTCAAGGTAGTCCATCCTTTCGCCATTTACCAAATGTTCTGGCCCAATTTGTAGCTTTCCCAGAACAAGGACGGTATTGTTCCATTTTCTTGAATGATTTTCTCCCCTCTTGTGCTGTGTGAACTAAGCGTCGATTGTGTCTCAAATCTCAAACCAATTAATTTCCTTTCCACACGTAGGAAGGAGGTGAATCGTTAGAAGCTATGAGCAAGCTCATCAATCCATATCCGCATGAGAGATCATGAGGGATCTGAAAAATTGGTACATCATCAGAGACATACATACCTATATTATATTTTGCAGCTTCCTCTATTGGACAATGAGCAGGTGGACAATGTCAATTGGTGTGGGTGATATAGGTCATCATATAACGGACTCTTGTACTGCATCGGTTATGAGTGGGGGGTGGGGGGTGGGAGAAAGTGTGAAAAAATACTTCCGGGGACTTGCTTGAACTCATAAGGCTCACATCACTTAATCAACGAACAGACCGCTATTCTACCCCATGGTATATATGGACTGCAACAATAAATGGCCGTTCTTCCTGTAGGTCTGACTCGCATGCATTTCATGGCTTGGTTCGAGATCTTCCTATTTTCGTATGCGAGATGTAGTGAAGATGGATTCCGAATATCAACATCAATATACTCACCGCACAAACATTGATAGAATGAATATAATGCTCAAAGTTATTGCTAGGTAACCAATATTTCAAGCCACCAAGATAATTGTCCATTCTGCAACAACAGTGGGCGATCTTTGTAACGGAAACTTCCACGTGAAAACACCTAGGTAGAGAGTATACTAGGTAGGTAGGTAGGTATTGATATCCATACAGCTTTTGTGTATCAGTTCATGTATCTGTACCAGTACTAGTATCAGAATACAGAAACGGCAACCTTTAATGCAAACTTTCGGTGTAGGATAGGTAGGAAAGATGTTGAGCGTCAAACAGCTGCCGTATACTGATTTATATTCCGATAAGGTTAACACAGCACAGAACATCTTACCTACTCTACTATAGTAACCTCATTCCAAAGAAAAGCTGTGAAATCTATCTATACGTATGATCCATTTTGAACATTACTTACAATTAGTTATTACAAAAGTACTTGTTACTTGATACCCACGTGCTATCCACGTGCTACCCAGGTGAGTCCTCAGTCCACCTTTATGACATAATAACATCGGTGTTATTCTGGCAATATACCGGTGAAAAGTTCTTGAGGGGCACGAGGGGTAGATGCAAGGCTGATGATAATTGGTGATAGCCTTGACTTCATATCCCTGCTAGCTTCAGAAACTAAGCCCAATATCGAATCGGCTCCCCTCGGTTGTTCAGCACCAGAAAAAAAAATTGAGGAGTCCCATTTTCTGGTGAGAAATTCCTAAATTCCTAAAATCTTAAAATCTCAAAAACTTATTCAACACTTTCAATCTTTTATATCCAAAAAGTCGTACGGTCAGGAATTATTCTTTGATACTTGACCTACAAACTGGCGAACTTGGATCACTAAAGCACTCCTCAATCTGCTTTGCAGCTTGTTGAAGGGCATTTCTTGAAGTCCTTGCGCGCAGATCTCTAAAAAAACCTCTTTTCAATATCTTACATCATAATGGCAGAATTGGTTTTCCCTCCAGTTGCCGCCCCAATCCTCAATGGCACAGATGAAGGACTCATCAGTCTGGAATTGAAGGATGGCACAATTTATCAAGGATATAGTTTTGGTGCGCAGAAGAGTGTCGCAGGAGAATTGGTCTTCCAGACAGGTATGGTGGGGTACCCAGAATCAATCACTGACCCTTCATACCGTGGACAAATCTTGGTCATTACGTTCCCTTTGGTGGGTAATTATGGTGTACCATCTCGAGAAACCATGGATGAACTCCTCAAGGATCTGCCAGCACATTTCGAAGCATCTCAAATCCATATTGCAGGTTTGATTTGCGCTTCATACGCAGGCGAAGAGTTTTCTCATTTCCTCGCAACCTCCTCTTTGGGAACATGGTTGAAAGAGCAAGGTGTCCCGGCAATCTATGGTGTTGATACCAGAGCTTTAACCAAGAGAATACGAGAAGAAGGTAGTATGCTTGGACGAATGTTGTTGCAAAAGAATATCCCTGCCAATGGAAACGACAACATCTCTGCTTTATCTACAAAGGATTGGAGATCATCATTCGAAGCAATTGACTGGGTGGATCCCAATGCCAAGAACCTTGTCGCAGATGGTAAGTTCCTACTTTGCTATAGCCCGAATGAAGGGCTAACATAATGCCTTAGTATCAATTCGCGAGCCAAAATTATACAAACCTGATCCTTCGAATGCTTTGAAACATCCTTCTGGTAGACCTATACGTGTGTTGTGCTTGGATGTTGGTTTGAAATATAACCAATTGCGTTGTCTTGTAAAGCGTGGTGTGGAAGTTCTCGTTTGCCCATGGGATTATGATTTCCCTGCTCTCGCCGGCAAGGATTATGATGGTTTATTCATCTCCAACGGTCCTGGTGATCCAGCCATGATGGACAAAACTGTCAAGCACATCCAATCTGCCTTGAAGGAGAATCGAACCCCAATTTTCGGTATTTGTCTTGGACATCAACTTCTCGCCAGAGCTGCTGGAGCTCAAACCGAAAAGATGAAGTTCGGTAACCGTGGACATAACATTCCATGTACAAACATGTTGACTGGAAAATGTCATATTACATCCCAAAATCACGGTTTCGCTGTCCAAACTAGTTCCTTGCCTTCGGAATGGGAGGAACTTTTCGTCAATGCCAATGATGGAAGTAACGAGGGTATCAGACATGTCAACAGACCATACTTCAGTGTTCAATTCCATCCAGAAAGTACTCCTGGACCAAGAGATACTGAATTCCTCTTTGATGTCTTTATCAACACTATCCAAAAGACTCTCGACGATGAGAAACTTCTCTCCGCACCAGTTGTCTTCCCTGGCGGTGAGAAAGCTGAGAATGAGAAGCTTACACCTAAGGTCAACGTCAAGAAAGTCCTTGTCTTGGGTAGTGGTGGTCTCAGTATTGGTCAAGCAGGTGAATTCGATTACTCTGGAAGTCAGGCTATTAAGGCTCTTAAGGAGGAAGGAATCTATACCATCTTGATCAACCCTAACATCGCTACAATTCAAACTTCTAAGGGATTGGCTGATAAGGTTTATTTCCTTCCTGTCACAGCTGATTTTGTTCGCAAAGTCATCAAACATGAGAAGCCTGATGCAATTTACGTCACATTTGGTGGTCAAACTGCTTTGTCTGTCGGTATTCAACTCAAGGATGAATTTGAAGAACTTGGAGTTCGCGTGCTCGGTACCCCAATCTCCACTGTCATCACTACTGAAGATCGTGAGTTGTTCGCTCGAAGTATGGAGTCGATTGGTGAGAAATGCGCCAAATCCGCTTCCGCGAACAACATCGACGAAGCTATGCATGTCGTGAAAGATATTGGCTTTCCAGTCATCGTTCGTGCCGCGTATGCTTTAGGAGGTCTTGGAAGTGGTTTTGCAGACAATGAGCAAGAATTACTTGAACTTTGCAACAAAGCATTCGCCGCTAGTCCTCAAGTTTTGATCGAGCGAAGTATGAAGGGATGGAAGGAAATTGAATATGAGGTTGTCCGTGATTGTCGTGACAACTGTATCACAGTTTGTAACATGGAGAACTTCGATCCTTTGGGTATTCACACTGGAGACTCAATTGTTGTTGCTCCTTCCCAAACATTATCCGATGAGGATTACAACATGTTGAGAACCACAGCTGTCAACGTTATTCGACATCTTGGAGTTGTTGGAGAATGTAACATTCAATACGCACTCAACCCTGACTCTAAGGAATACTGCATTATCGAGGTCAACGCTAGATTGTCCAGATCTTCAGCCCTTGCATCCAAGGCTACTGGATATCCATTGGCTTTCATCGCCGCAAAACTCGGTCTCAACATCCCCCTCAACGAAATCAAGAATTCAGTTACTCAACAGACCTGTGCTTGTTTCGAACCTTCTTTGGATTATGTCGTTGTTAAGATGCCACGTTGGGATTTGAAGAAATTCACTCGTGTTTCCACACAACTTGGTTCATCGATGAAGAGTGTCGGTGAAGTCATGAGTATCGGAAGAACTTTCGAAGAAGCTATTCAAAAAGCAATTCGTGCTATCGATTTCCATAACTTGGGTTTCAGTGCAACAAAGGCTTTAATGTCAATTGATGATGAACTTCAAACACCTTCCGATCAACGTCTCTTTGCCATCGCTAACGCTATGCAATCTGGTTACTCTGTTAACAAGATTTGGGAAATGACAAAGATTGACAAATGGTTCTTGAACAAGCTCAAAGGATTAAATGACTTCAGCAAGCACATGTCAACCTTCAACACTAGCACCATCTCATATGACCAAATCAGACAAGCCAAGCAACTTGGATTCTGTGATAGACAATTGGCTAAATTCTGGGATTCTACAGAACTTGCTGTTAGATTGTTAAGAACTGAAGCTGGCATTGTCCCAGTTGTAAAGCAAATCGATACCGTCGCTGCCGAGTTCGAGGCTCATACCAATTATCTCTACATGACCTACAATGGATCTGAGAGCGATATCTCTTTCAATGATCACGGTGTCATGGTACTTGGTTCAGGAGTTTACAGAATTGGTTCTTCTGTTGAATTTGATTGGTGTTCCGTTCGTGCCATTAGAACTCTTCGTGAATCTGGTTTCAAGACTGTCATGGTCAACTATAACCCTGAGACCGTCAGTACTGATTATGATGAAGCCGATAGATTGTACTTTGAGAACATCAACCTCGAAACCATTCTCGATATTTATGAATTGGAGTCTTCAAGTGGTGTTCTCATTGCTATGGGAGGTCAAACACCAAACAACATTGCTCTTCCACTTCATCGACAGAACGTTAAGATTCTTGGAACATCACCAGAAATGATTGATACTGCCGAGAATCGTTTCAAGTTCTCTCGTATGCTTGATGGTATTCATGTTGATCAACCAACATGGAAAGAGTTGACTAGTTTCGAGGATGCTAAGACATTCTGTAACAAGGTCTCTTATCCAGTGCTTGTTAGACCTTCATATGTACTTTCAGGTGCAGCTATGAACACTGTTTACTCCGAACCAGATCTTGAGGCTTATCTTGCTCAAGCTGTTGAAGTTTCAAGAGATCATCCAGTCGTCATCACCAAATATATCGAGAATGCAAAGGAAATTGAGATGGACGCTGTTGCAAAGGATGGTGTCATGGTTGGTCACTTTATCTCTGAGCATGTTGAAAACGCCGGTGTACATTCCGGTGATGCTACTTTGATTTTACCACCTCAAGATCTCGACCCTACCACTATCAAGAGAATTGAAGAAGCTACTCGCTTGATTGGTGAAGCTCTTAACATCACTGGTCCTTATAACATTCAATTTATCGCCAAGGACAATGATATTAAGGTCATCGAATGTAATGTTCGTGCATCTAGATCAACTCCATTCGTTTCAAAGGTCATGGGTGTTGATCTTATTGAAATGGCTACTAAAGCTATCATGGGTGTACCATTCATGCCATACCCACCTACCGAATTACCTGCAGGCTGTGTTGGTGTTAAAGTACCTCAATTCAGTTTCTCTCGACTTTCTGGTGCTGATCCAGTTCTTGGTGTTGAGATGGCTTCTACCGGAGAAGTTGCTTGTTTTGGTCGTGATAAGTATGAGGCTTACATTAAGGCATTGATCTCTACTGGATTCAAGCTACCAAAGCAAAACATTCTTCTTTCTATTGGTTCATACAAGGATAAGAAGGAAATGCTTCCATCTGTTGTCAAGCTTCAAAAGATGGGTTACAAACTTTTCGCTACAGCTGGTACCGCAGATTTCTTGCAAGAACATGATGTTCCAGTTCAATATCTCGAAATTCTCGGAAAGGGTGAGGATGACCAAAAATCCGAATACTCTTTGACTCAACATCTTGCCAACAACATGATTGATCTTTACATCAATCTTCCTTCCAGCAACAGATATAGAAGACCTGCCAACTATATGAGTAAGGGTTACCAAACTAGACGTATGGCTGTCGATTATCAAACACCTTTGGTCACCAATGTCAAGAACGCCAAGATCCTTATCGAAGCCATCGCAAGACATTATGATATGGAAGTTAGCGGATTTGATGCTCAAACCAGTCACCGAACTGTTGTTCTTCCTGGTCTTATCAACATTGCATCTTTTGTTCCTGGCATCACCACTCCTGGCAGCCGTGATTTCCAAACTGTTACCAAAGCATCAATTGCATCTGGTTTCAGTATGATTCGTGTTATGCCTCTTGGTCTTGATGGAGCAGTCACTGATGCTAGAGCATTAAAGGTAGCTCAACTCAACAGCAAACTTGGTTCATCTTGCGATTACAACTTCTCTGTTGCCGCAACTTCTTCCAACGCCGATCAAATTAGTCAAGTCACTGGTGAAGTCGGTTCTCTCTTCATCCCATTCAATCACTTGTCCGATAATATCAGCAAGGTAGCTGCTGTTACTGCTCATTTTGAATCTTGGCCATCTTTCAAGCCAATCATCACTGATGCAAAGATGACCGATCTTGCATCAATCCTTCTTCTCGCAAGTCTCCATAGCAGAAAGATTCACATCACCAATGTCACCACCAAGGATGATATTGGATTGATTGATTTGGCTAAGCAAAAGGGTCTTCAAGTCACTTGTGATGTTTCAGTCTACGCTCTTTTCTTCAGCCAAGATGATTACCCTGAAGCTTCCTTCCTTCCAACTGCAAAGGACCAAGCAGCATTATGGGAACACATGAACATCATTGATGTCTTTTCCATTGGTAGCTTACCATATCAGCTTGCAACTATTGCAAAGGCAGAGGCAGATGCTGCTGTTGGTATTGCTGACACATTGCCTCTATTGTTCTCAGCCGTCGCAGATGGTAGACTCACAGTTGATGATATTAAGGCTCGTCTCCATGATAATCCAAAGGAGATATTCGAAATTCACGATCAAGTCGGAGCTTCCGTAGAGATTGAGATTGATAGACAACATACTGTTAAGCCAGGAGCAGTTTGGTCACCACTTGTTGGAAAGGTCACAAGAGGAGCTGTTCAAAGAGTCATCTTCCAAGATAAGACTGCTTGTCTAGATGGTTTACCAACTCAAGATGCTATTGATGGTAAAGATATGTCATCTCACCTTATTGATTTGCATACCACAGTACCACAATCACCGCTTGTCAAGGCTAATCTTGGATCTCCAGCTATGGGACCAAGACCTGATAGCTCTCATGGATTAAGAAAGTTCTCTTCATTTGCCGGTGCATCATCTTCAGCTATGCGACCTGCAACTCGCTCAAGGTTCTTGGATGGCGCTGCCAATCAAGCACCACAATTTGGTTCAATAGCTGAAGATTTGGGTGCTCCATTATACCCTCAACCAACTATCTCGCCATCTCTACAAACCCTCCTTGGTCAATCACCATTCAAGAATCAACACGTTCTTTCAGTTAATCAATTCTCCCGTCAAGATCTTCATTTACTTTTCTCTGTTGCTCAAGAAATGAGATTGGGTGTTCAACGTGAAGGTGTTCTTTCCATCCTCAAGGGACGTCTTCTTTGCACAATGTTCTACGAACCATCTACTCGTACATCTGCATCATTTGATGCTGCTATGCAAAGATTGGGAGGACGAACAGTTGCAATTGCTACTTCCCATTCTTCTACTGTCAAGGGTGAATCTCTTGCAGATACCATCCGTACTCTTGGTTGTTATGGAGATGCTATTGTCCTTCGTCACCCTGAAGAGAGCAGTGCTGCAACTGCTGCCAAGTTCTCACCAGTTCCAATCATCAACGGAGGCAATGGAAGCAAAGAACACCCTACTCAAGCATTCTTGGATTTGTTCACAATCAGAGAAGAATTGGGTACTGTTGGTGGTCTCACCATTACCTTTACTGGTGATCTTAGATATGGTCGTACCGTTCACTCTCTCGTCAAGCTTCTTCAACATTATGATGTTCACATCCAGCTTGTTTCCCCACAAGCTTTATCCCTTCCACAAGAAATCTTGGCACTTATCAAATCCAAGCCTGGTCAATTACTTTCAGTTTCTACTGAGTTGACCCCCGAGATCCTTGCTAGATCCGATGTCCTTTACTGTACTCGTGTACAAAAGGAACGCTTTGCCGATTTGGAAGAGTATGAAAGATTGAAGGATAGTTTCATCATTGATAACAAGACATTGAGAAATGCAAAGAGTTCAATGATTGTTATGCACCCATTACCAAGAAATGCCGAGATTGGAGAGGAAGTGGATTTCGATCAAAGAGCTGCATACTTTAGACAGGTACGTTGTCAATTTTCCCCAATTATATTATCCTTACTAATATTTTTACAGATGAGATATGGCCTTTACTGTCGCATGGCATTGTTGGCTTTGGTATTAGCCCCATAGATTTGATTTTGTATAATCACTTCTTTTGATCAAGATCATGGGCATGGCGTTGTATTTATGGAAGGAGGAAAAGTCGATTTTTTTCTATTGTTATATGATTATGAGTAAATGCATTAGATATGAGTAGACACTCTTTTATGATTGTAGAAATGGTTTCGATTTGTAATTTTGATATATATTTAATTGGAGTGATGGGTATATGTATATATGTGTATGTTCATACATATGTATATTATGGTTATTTGGGTTGGGTTATGTATGTGTATGTATGTGTGGGTTGGCGTATAGCGTATATGTATCTGTAGGTATGTAGTTTTAGGTATTAATTTAAATTAATGTTATTATTATTTGTACATTTCACTTTGATTTTTCTTGTCTTCTTCATTCTGTGCTCTACTTCGGTATGCCTTGGTAGGTACGTCAATTCTTAAGGAGTGAGAATGATGGTCGATGGGATTCATGCTAAGCTTTCTCTATTCACATTAGAAAATCAATATCAAAATCATCGAAGGACTTAAAAGCGAATCAGACAGTGGCATATTGGTTATTAATGATCATGACAATGATTGTATACACAAGTGAAAAGGGGCTATTGAAAATGGTATAAGGGCTGCACGTAGGTAGGTGGGTGTTAGGATTTTCGGTACCGACGAGGACGTTCTAGACACCTGCGAGTTTCACGAAAAGACTTCATGACGTTTATCTTGCGACACTCTTCAATGTTTCAATGCGAGTATGGCAATCCGATGGTCTCTCAGACTCGAGCGTGTTGAAATATGGATAAGAGTGTGGGTATACAATTTACTCCGTACATGGTGAGGTAGCATTGCAGGTAACAATCTTTGCGATATCTTCGCAATACATTCATTCAATCACCAATCAAAAATACAAAGTTCTCCTTCACTTCGCTATAGGATATACAACAACGCAAATAAATCTCCACAGCTTTTTTCCCCACCTTGATTGACCTCCCTAATTTGCACAGAAATCATATAGGATGGTGGATTGACGTCGTATTGAACGCCAAGGTTAGCACATATGTCGGTAGATAGGAAGGTTACAGCGTGTGGGAACGCCCAAAGTCTTGTTTGAGATACCAAGATGGGTAGGCTGAGTGGCATTGCTTATTCACACGGTTTTAGGTGTGAAATATGCCCAGACGGGACGGTCCGACTACTTTATATGTTATGAGATTGTGAGTCTTGTGAGTGTAACATCGTTATCTTCTTGAAAGTTTGTGATTTCTTCACTTGCTTACAATAGATGCTCCAGACTGCTTGGAATAGCACACCATGATGAACAGAAATGACTAATGCACATACATACATATAAACGGTGGGACATTAGAGATTTATGAGCGATTTATAAGAATTACAAAGAACCAGAATTAATGGAACGAACTAGAGCGACAGAGCGGAGAAGATATACCATGTTTGGAAGTCCGCCTACTCTCAACTTACTCTAATGGACTTTTCTAAAATTTTAATTGATTAGATTTCATTTGCGAGTAGTAAGTACCCTATTGGAGATCTATGTCTATCAATCAACAGCGGTGTCATAGTAGTTTCCCGTCCACTACTGTATCCACTTCAATACCTCGGAAAAAGTGTTTTGCAACCCTACCTCAACACCAGACCATGCACCTCCAAATACCCATACCAACATCTATATCCACGACATGATCACAACCAATATTATATCCTCAACTAGATCACCGGCAACATGATCTTTTTAAGAGAATACATGGAGTGATCATACAAATCAATCAAGAACCCCAGAACGATTCCCCCATACCCCAACATTTGTTTATCTCCACAAACCCCAACTTTCGGTCAGAATATCTACAATAAAAACCTAAAAGGTTAAAATATCGTGGAGCACCTGGAGAAAATTGACAAACAGACCCGCGCGGATTGCAAATAAACAAGGGGCCGCGCAACCGTCCACTCGTTCCAACGCCTTCCACTTATTCATAGCCAACTACTTTGTACGTGTTGGTCAAGTGTGGAGAGTCCAAGTCCCCACAATGTTCTCATCCGGAGTCAAGACCGTGAATAGACTACGAATCTCTCGTGTTACCTATCTCATTTCATCTTAGTATGCAAGGCATACACAGGGCATTGGTTATTGACTCTGTTACATTATTTCATTACCTAGGTATGATTTGGTGCTGCTTTGACAAATCTCGGGGGTTTGCTTATCTTTCTGATTCTGGTGGCAAGTTCCACAATGTTGGGTGGTTTCTTTTGCAATGGCATGGATATTCGGCACCATGATTGGGATGACGAACAGGGGGAAGGTATCTTGGAAGCGGCATGGGATTTTAGGACAAGGCCCCTAACGCCCTTCAATAGAAAGTATGGAGAATGGGGTGGATTAGCTGAATATGGGGAAGATTTTCTCCTATATTTCAAAGATGTATCCTCGATTCGAGTTGAACTATTTGTGATCATAAACTTCCTCTTTTTCTTTCTTCCGTTACGAGTTCCTCTATTTAAGTACTTTGAAGTCTTGGAGGGGTTGCTTGCAATATCAAACTTTCTTGATTTCTGACAAGATTGAAGTTGTTTGAACGTTAATTTTTGTACCATTTGAGATCAAACTTTCATATCAAGTTGTCTTGAACGAAACAGCACAATGGCAGTTACAGCAGGCGCCATTGAGCGTAAAGATTCAAACCCTAGTGGTGAATTCTCTGAAACCATCGACCATGCAGCAACTCATGCAACTTATATCGAAGCAAATGAGTTATCTGAAGAACATAGACAATATCTTCTTGCACGACATGGAACTCTTGATTTAGATCCTTTACCTGGACCTAGCGAAGCTGATCCATACAATTGGACAAACTCAAAGGTATATATCGAAACAATCTAATCAATTCCTCTAAACTTAGCTAACGAAAAGTATAGAAAGTTACAAATCTCGTACTTGTTGCACTCCATGCATGTATATCAACATTTACAGCAGCAGCTATTATTCCAGCCTACGAAAGTATCGCAGAAGAACTAGGTGTATCACTTCAACAAGCTTCGTATCTTACCTCACTTCAAATTGCCATCTTGGGAGGAGCTCCCCTACTATGGAAACCTCTATCCAATACTTTCGGACGAAGACCCCTATTTCTTATATCACTTCTTATTAGTTTGGTTGGAAACATAGGATGTGCTAAATCACCCACCTATGCCACTATGGCACTTTGTCGTGCCATTGTTGCATTCTTCATTTGTCCCGCTGGAGCAATTGGAAGTGCCGTGGTCACAGAATCATTCTTCAAGAAAGATCGAGCTCGTTATATGGGAATCTGGACACTTATGGTTACGATCGGAGTTCCATTTTCCCCCTTCGTCATGGGGTTCGTCGCCAACAACGTAGGATGGAGATGGATTTATTGGATCTTGGCAATCATGAACGGAGTCCAATTTATCGCATATGTTTTCTTGGGTCCAGAAACTAGATATCTTCGTCATGGAGTCCAACATCCTAAATCATCTTTCAAAGAAGAATATCTTACTTTCCATCGAATCGACCCTTCACCACTTCGTGCCTACGATTTCGTTCATCCTCTCACTCTCTTCGCAAAACCATGTATTGTCATCCCAGCAGTTGCATACGCCATGGCCTTCCTCTTCGGATCCGTCCTCATTACCGTCGAACTCCCCCAACTCTTTGCCGAAAAGTTCGGTTTCAACGCCCAACAACTCGGCTACCAATTTCTCGCTCTCATCATCGGATCCGTCATCGGTGAACAACTCGGAGGCAATCTTTCCGATTTCTGGATGAATCGCAAAGCTCGCAAAACAGGTATCCAGCCCGCTCCCGAACATCGTTTATGGTTAAGTTACGCCGGATTCGTCCTCACCATTGTCGGTGCCGTGGTTTTCCTCGTCCGAACAGAACAGGCAAAGGAAATGCATTGGAATATCACACCGGTCATCGGAATCGCAATCGCAGGCGTGGGAAATCAAATTGTCACGACGGTTTTGATTACTTATGCGGTGGATTCGCATCTAGAGGAATCGGCGAGTATTGGAGTTTTCATCACGTTTGTGAGACAGGTCTGGGGATTTATTGGTCCTTTTTGGTATGTTCTTTCTTTTTTAAGATTTTTTAAGGAGCATGTTGACTAACAATTATATTATAGGTTCCCATCTATGTTCACGAATCTCGGCCTTTCGAAAAGTGCAGCTGTAGCAGCGGCTCTCCTCATCGGAGTCAGTATCATCCCCACGTTTATCGTGCAATTGATGGGGAAGCGATGGAGACCATCGCGCCCTGCGGATTTGGCAGGAAGAGTTGCGGATCGGGAACGAGGGGTGATGGTTGCATTTGCGAATGAAAGTGTGAGTGGGAGTGGAAATGGAGAGATGAAATAAATGATTAATGATTTGTATATTTATGTTTATGCTTTTTTAGCCGAATGAATGAATGGAATTATCTATTCCAGATTGAGGATGCTTTGCTGATATTTTATGGGTTAAATCTCTGGTGAATTGTGTGTGGGTATGTGTGTATATGTGTGTGTGTAGAGAATCGTCAGTGAGGAGGAATGGGGATGTAGTGTAATGTAATGTGATGTAATGTGATGAAAGGAAAGAAAATGGGTATGAAGTTATGATTATGAATATTCTGGATATGGATTTCAATTTTAATATCACTATCAATATCGACATTAATTCCCCATAAGATCCCTAAATCCCAGCCTGGGCCCCTTCACCTCTTCAGCTCCTCAGCTCTTCACTTCCTCACTTCCTCACTTCCTCACTCCAATCCTCACTCCAATCCTAGAAACTCCTTATCTTTATAAAACATAAACCAAGTACAATATCTAGATAGAGAGTGAGTGTGTGAGTAAGTGTGTATCAGAGTATTCTCTATAATTCACATAGTAACCTCACACCCATCTTTCTTTCTTTTATTCCTTTATTTTTTCTTTTCTCACTTCTTTTTCATTTTCGTTTTCGTTTTCTTTCTTGAATACTCTTCTGGGAGTTCAAATCTTCACATTCTTTCCTAATCTATTATATTCTACACCATGGTAGATAGTTAGATAGTTTGATAGATGGATAGATGGATAGGTTGATAGATTGATACATAGATGAATAGATGGATTCCCAATCCAGTAGTGATAATCCCCCGAATTGAGATATAGATGTAGCTAATATAATGTATGCATGCTTACGCGTTAGGGTATGAGATGTGAGATATGAGGTGCGGGACAGGAGAAGTTCTATAAATAAACTAGGTACCTAACCAAGTAAAATTCGGATCACGGATGATAGGATGGATGGATGCGTGGGTGATGATCTATTTTATTGAGTCGGGTTGGGGCTGGGGTGTCTGATGATGTGTGTGGATGTGGATGTGGAAGTTGGTAGGTTGGAAGGTTAGAAGTTTCTATACTGTGTAAGAGATGATATGGATAGTGGTGACGTTAGATTGTATTAAATTTATGACTATAAGTCTGTGTTATGTTTATTATACAATGCTTTTATTTATACTTAATGATAGGTAGGTATACAATAATAATAAAATATCAAACCAATTTCACAGAATCAGATACTTTCAACCTCCATCTCCATACGAGTATACCAATCAAATATTTTCTCATACTAGGCTGAATATCATGATAATCCCCACAACAAGATACCACATTCCCACATCCCCTCCCTATCAAAAAATCTACTCTTTACCCCTCTCTCTTCACCTCGTCCCAAAACTCCCCAAACCTCTCCCTCGCAATCCCCACACAATCAACCCCATAAACCATCTTCTGCACCTCCCTATCCGCCCACATATCCGGAACCCCCTTCCCCCTCCCCTCCCTTAAATCCCTCCACAATCTATCCCTCACCTCCTTCAACTTCCCCTCCCCAAGATGTAGACTCCTCGCGCTTGCCGCCGCCAACTCCACTATATTCTCCGCTCTCTCCTTCCTAATCCTCTCATACACTTTCAACGCTCTATTCACACTCTCCCTGTTCCCATCCTCCAACATCCCCAAACACACAGCAACCACAGCCCCATCCTCCACCGCAGCCCCCTGCGCTAAATGCGGAAGCGTAGGATGGCATGCATCACCCACCAATGCCATATTCCCCCTAACCCACGTCGGTAATGGAGCATGCAGACGTAATTTCCATTCGCAGACTTCACCATCCGGGACGAGATTCAACATACGTCGAACTTTGGGGTTGAAATCTTCAAAGACTTTTAACATGGTGGTTTTGGAGCCTTTGGTGGTGTAGGTTTCAGAGGGGGAAATGGCGAAATTGATATCGGGTTGTGTGGTGGAGATGTTGTAGATGCGTTTGGAGGAGATGGGGTAGGCGATTATGTGGCGACGTTCGCCGATCCAGCGGGAGACGCCGGAGGTGTTGATTAATCTGGGAGATGGTGAGTGGATGACGGGATAACATGAATGGTTTTGGGTATTAAATCGATGTGAGGTTTAAGAAAATGAGATGAGAAAAAAACCACAAAGGGGATCCCATCATTCCAAGTTATCCCAGCCACCGAAGTGTCCCAATTCAACAGATAGAATAAAATTGACTATAATAGTCCGAAGAGAAGACAAAGCACACCAAACAAAAAATAAACTTACTCCAAAAGTTCCGGATCATCCTCCATCTGTTCCCTCGTAAGTAAAATCCTATAAGCCGCCTGTTCCGAATCCACCACCTTGGTATCTACCCCCAAATCCCTCAACATCTTCTCCCTAATCCTCGATTTAATCCCATCACACGCCAACAAAATATCACATTCCACTCTTTCTTTCTCTCCTCCCCTCGACGAAATCGTAAACGAAGGTCTCGGGGAGAAATCATGTACTTCATGAACACTAGTCCCGAAGTGAAATTTCAGATCCGGATACTTCTTACATCCATTATACAGACCCTGAGTAAGAGAATGTCGATGGCCAACCATATGCGGATATCCGTATTCTTCTTGGATATATCCAAGCTCAACCGAACCTAATTCTTCATCCGTTGACCCTTCTACAATTTCCTCTCATTAGTAAACTCCAAATCCATCTTGGACTAAACCAAACATCCACAAACCAACTAACCTCTAATACTCGTCCTCTTCAATTCCACCGCTTCCCTTTCAATATCTTTCCAAACCCCCAATCCATCCAAAATCCTCGACATATTAGGAGCGAGTTGAATTCCCGCCCCCACAAACCCCAGATCAGAAGCTGTCTCGAAGACCTCTACATTTTTAAATCCTTTTTTCTTTAAAGCCAAGGCGGATGTCAAGCCTGCCATTCCTGTAATGCATATTGAATAAGCTTTTTATATGGTCGAAGTTGTGTAACGACATCTTGGAATCATGCATGAAGCGAATGAAAATTGAATGAGAGGTAGGTCATATACATACCTGCACCTATAATACAAATCTTTAAATTTTGTTTTGGATCGTCCATCTTTATGTTGTTTGTGCAGTTGAGCAGTGAAATCTTTCCCAAATTCCGCTTTTGGCTATACAAGTCTCAAACTCTCAATAGACAATCAGAGACACTTCAATATTTCTTCGAACTGTCACAAACCCCTCAAAAAAGATACCAAAATATAACAAACTATCATCAAAAAGAGAAATTTCAATATCTCAATACAACAAACAACAAACAACATTCAAGAACCCATCCAGATCCACGCGCCGATATCGTCTTCTTCCGAGCTATTCTTCTCCTGTTTCGATATCCCGAAAGTTTCCAAGGCCCAGGATCGTATGATCTGATAATACGTAGTACACCCCATCCAAGCTGAATAATCAAGATCCATTCATCTATCTAGATTGTATAAGGCTGATACCATTCTGCTTCCCGTTCCTCTCCCTCAAACCCAATAAAATGAACATACTTTTTCAAGTAGCCTTGTCAAATGAGGGGAATTCCGTATCTGACAAAGCATAAGTAATGAAATACTCATACAATTCCATAGAAAAGGGTCTGAGCGATCAATGATGATAGGTTAGAGAGAACTGGGAATGATCTAGATTTCTTATGGAGTAGATCTCGAGAGAATGAAGGAAGGTGTCATGATTTGTGGAGAAGGAGGGGTAATAATATCACGGGATCTGAACTTTTTGCTGATTTATCATCATTACTTCTGTTGTCAAGTCGTAACCCTTCATTGAGGGGCACTAAATAAGCGAGTGGAGCACTAATACACTTTGGACTTAGAAAACTGCCGTGTGGTTACCCTTGCGCGCCATAACAATTCTTCATTATTCAAGTGTGGGGATTCAAAATGAAAGTGTTTGATCTTCCAACCTTTGTAGAAGGTAGATAGGTAGATGTTGAAGAGCAAATGGTGTTCATGATGGCTGTGACGAGGTTTATGCTCGATGTAAAAGCAACGGTATGGTTTGTTTTCTTGAGATCGACAATGATGAATACTACTCTGCATATTATAACTCATTACGCTGACTGAAACTCGAAGTGGTAATTTACACCAATATTTTGTTGAGAACTAATCTCCCATCCAAACCCATTTTGCATTAAACGCAGGTCCGATTGATATCATTACGCCCTGCTCCACACATATCCATAAATCATAAATCATAAATACCCATACTCATATCCTAAACTCAATGACAAAGTGTATTCCATTGATCCAAAATGTCCTCCATATCGAATGCAATGCCCCATTGTGAACATAAGCATTTAAATAGCTTCTGCATAGAATTGAGTTCATAAAGAAGATTCTTCGTTGTCCCCATTGCTCTGAAAAATGAATTTTCCCCTCGGAGATATAATTCTGTCTCTGATTGACTTGTACATCCTGGTTGGATTGAAGCATTTCCAGATTCACTGGTCGCCAAAACAGCTTGCCAGTCCACAATATTTGGTACATTGACTGCACCCTGACCAGCCAGTGAAAATACACAATAGACTGTTGCTGAAGCAAATAAAGAACTTGGGATATGTATGACATGTGCTCTACCTCTTGGTAATTGTTCTACAATCTCTTGGATTGCAATGGCGTGTAAGAGAGCTTTTCGTGCTTCTTCCGTACTGGCCCAACTTATCAAATCTTGTTCTGGTTTTATGACATTCTTTCCGCCACAAACATGTTGAACGATACCATAACGAGAACAGATAGATCTACAAAGTAATGATGAATCTTTACAAGCATCTAGGCAAATGGTATGCCACCTTAATAGAAGTTCAAGTCGTTCGGAATGTGAAAGATTTGGGCTCATTGATATAGCTTCAAAAGAGTGACTCAAAGCTTTTCGTAATTCGAGCTTTGTAGGTACTCCGACTGTAGAAAGATCATCGGAATCGCAATCTGAAACCAAGGATTGAAGGCCTTCTAGAATGACTCGAAGAGAAAATGCCGAGAACGCATGAAAACTAGTAAGAGGTTGACTAGCTGGAGCAAATAATGATCGAATAATACTTCGGAAAGAATATTGTGAAGGCTCTTGAGATCTCATGTGATTTAGCCATTCATTAGCAGTCGTAGCTTCGAATGCTGTCTCACTGCTAGGTAGACCTAATTGATTGGCAGCATGTCGAACTGATGGTGTTTCCCCAGACATTCGGGATATTAAACCATCCAATACATAATGACCTAATAATGCACGTTGTTGGATTTCTTTGGCTGCCCAAACTTTCCAAGCTCTATTCTTTTCTTCATCAGTAGAATTTTGGTTTGGTAGGTTGCACCTTGAGTATGGTTCACTATCAGAGATTGCGCATTGTCTTGCCCAAAAGAATCCAAGAGCATGGAATGCCTGACTTGTGGTTCGAATAACTCGATTTCTTGAAAGAGCGCCGTATATTTGAGCAAGTAGAGCCGTGGCCACTAATTGTACTCCTTGACAACTATCGTAAGGACCTTGGTGAGTGATTAATGTTTCCCAAGATGTCGCAACTGCTACATGTGCAAGTCTCCATAAAGCTTCGCCTTTCGCGACTGAATGTTTGGGTCCAAGATATAGAGAACCGATAGCCATGGCATTGAGAAGTAAAGGTTGAGTACATTCTCGAAAGACGAATGTTGATCGATGTAATACTGGAAATGTGGGTATGAATCTTACAAAGAACATATGTAAACATTCATCCAGAAAAACTGATGTGAGAGATGTAGCTTCAACAGCAGCCGTAACAGTTGATGACTATATATATTAATGAGTAGGGAATTTACTCAAAGAGTCACGAAAACTTACCAAACTAGTAACCATCTCACTAACATTATGTACCGCTTGATGACTTTCTCCCACCGGAATTGAACCAATTGAACCCTTCTCCTGAAATGGACCTGGTATACCAAAACTTCCATTATTTATATGTGACCGAGTTGTAATAGGTACTGGTAATATTCCAATTGGCATTTGCCAAGACTTCGTTGGATCGGAAGACATCAAAGTTTCGAATAAATCTTCCGAATCTGGCCAAATTAATTCAAAATCGAGATCTTCCGTAGAAGATGGTGTATTTCGAATGATAGAATGACCAGTACTTCTATCCTCCATATTTCCTTGTTGTGTTCTTGGTGTTTCAACTTGTAAGTTTGTATCAATCGCAGGTAATATGTTCGTCGGTATGTTAGATTGTGTAATTAAACTCGAAGGTGGTGAAGGATAATTGGGATAATTGCTTTCTCTTCGAGTATGTAACCTTTCATGACGAGCAAGGGAATCTTGTCTTGCAAATGGTCTTCTGCATTCTTTGCATACGAAAGGTCGAGATCCAGTATCTTTTTGCATCATTTAAGTTAGCTTGCGATTCTTGTTGATGAGGAGGGAATCAAATTCCACATGGATTTCTTCTTACGACTTCTTTCGTGTCTCTATAATTAATGATTAGTGAGTAAGAGATATACATCTTGATGGTATTGTGATGCTAACCCTTAAATGTTCGCCTTTAGAGAAACTCTTTTGACAAAATCTACAATCCATACCGGCGTATTTCCTCGGTGTGGGTGCGGAAGTAGGAGTGGTAGTGACTGTTGTTGTTGATTGATTTGGTGACTCCATGATGATTGAAATGGGTGTATGATTAATTGTATGATTAAGGAATTGACTTCGACTTGCCTCACTTGAGTTGTGAGGTTATCTATCGGATATTTTTTCGTCGCGATAGGTCAATTGATATGTAAAGAAGGTAGTATTGAGTTGTACTCCTAGGGACGGTAGGTGATACAGCATTAATTTTAAAAAAACAGGTACCAACGACGTAAGCCTTCTGGGGTATTTGGGGGATTGGGGTATATCTATGCTCAAAGAATTCGAAAATGCATATTGCTTGTAAAGAATCCCCGCATCAATTCTCGGCACCGACTAGACAGGTACAGGGGGCAGTAGTATCGCTTCGCATTGACCCTGGTGACCGTTTTGAGCTACATATAGAAAAGACTTACCCATTCGTCCGTAAGGGTTCCAGATTGATTGTATGTCAGTATTTCTTTATTCATGATGATCCCGATTGCCATTTGAATACATCCTCATATTTAGAAAAGGATACAGAATCTCAAGTAATATGGAACACTCGAATTCCAAACTCGATTACATCCTGTTCATGAACTAGATATAAATCTCATTCTTCGTCTGCCTCTATTGCTAGCGGGAAGAAATTGGAAAAGCTAGGTCATGTGTTGAGAATTTGGTGAAGAAAAGAAGAGTCGCATTTTGTCATTCCATCTACCAATAAATAATTCACAGACTAAAGAAACGCCTCAAGAATCCCATGCTGCCACATTGAGTCAGAGTTCATTCTATCCGTCCCCGAGTAAACCCTTCTCTCTCCTTTCCAACATTTACCGAAAACAGCTACTCAATTTAATGTCGTCCTTGTTGATCAACCCACTCTTGGACATCTGCTTCAAAATCTGCATTGTACAACCAGCTCAACTCAAATGGTTCTCTCTTCTGATCTGCCGAGTTTCCCGGTAAACGTCTCAAATCAATTTGTTGATTCAATTCCAAAACCTTTCCAACTCTCTTTTGTCGATATTCTTGCCAGAAAGAAAGTGCTTTCTGGGTATCTCCCTTGTCCGACTTTGCAAGTAGCAATGCAAAGATATAAACATCTTCAAATGCTTGGTTGATACCTTGGCCTGCAGAAGGAGGAATTGCATGAGCTGCATCACCAAGAATTACCACACGTCGATTCTCAGATACCCAGTTATCGAGTTTGGGAACGATATAGAATGGCCAAACATTAATCTTGTCATGAGAAATCTTGGAAACGGCGTTGTGAACGATCTCCGGAAATAGATCGTTGTTGCTTTGCAAGAATTTAACACTTTCTTCCTTGTTGTTGGAGAGATCGTTCCATCCAGCTCTATCCTTCTCTTCAATGCGTAATTGTTTTCCAATCAATACTTCGGATCCATCTTCTTGCTGAGGTGCAATCACAAATGCACCCTTTGGGGACATTATAGTGACAGGAATATGATATCCTTCCGGAAGTTGTAATTGAGATGTTGGCACAGCTGCTGTGATTCCAACCATTCCAGTGAACTTGGTCTCCAAATCAGGATAGAGATAACGACGAACAGTAGAATGAATGCCATCAGCTCCAATGAGAAGAGGTGCAGTACCGGTTGTACCATCAGTGAATTCCCATTCAACTTGTTTGTCGGTTTCCGAAGTGATGTGTGAGAATTTCTTGCCAAAAGTAATGGGGATATCTTGTTCCTTGAACATTTCGAGTAACTCAGTAATAAGGATGTGTCTGTAGATTCGAAGAGCTGGGAAACCATATTTCTCTTCTGAACCAAATTCTTGAATCTCTATCAATTTCCCATCCCCAGCCGTACGATACTCAAGGTTGTCAAAATTGTAACCCTTATGACGAAGTCTATCATAGACGTTGAGAGCTTTCAAGATTTTGAGAGCGTTAGGAGAAAGCATGACAGCACCTCCGATATTCAAAGGCGCAGGACGACTTTCGTAAACTCGACATTTTATATTGTTTTGTTGGAGGGCAAGAGCGAGAGTTAGACCAGATAACCCTGATCCGATGATGGCGACCTCTTTTGAGGATGGTGTAGACATTTTGTTTGACAGGATGCAAAGGATGTTGATAAAGTTGTTTAAATTGGATACGTGGTGCTTGAGTTGTTTGATGTTGTTGGATTCTAAATGAAAGCTGTGTGGACAATTTTATACCTTTGAAATGAAGGATATTCACTTGATATATATCTTCTTTCAATCTGTTGGTGATCCATCGGCTCATATTATGGCCATTCTGTGGTGTGATATTCATTCACCGAATTATGCACTGACAGATTAAACCCTCGTGTAAGAATTCCATCCTGCATTCTTGCTGGTTTCCTGCATCATGGTGTAAGATTTTGTGCTTTC
Source organism: Botryotinia convoluta (assembly GCA_004786275.1). Lineage (NCBI taxonomy): Eukaryota > Fungi > Ascomycota > Leotiomycetes > Helotiales > Sclerotiniaceae > Botryotinia > Botryotinia convoluta. The sequence goes on from PQXN01000371.1 coordinate 27,315, forward strand.
GGATCCGAGCCGGACTGGTTGTGCGACAGTGAGCATCTCGGCTTGTTGGTCGGTCAATTCCGTACATCTAATTCCGGGACTTATATCCGAACGGCATTTTCAATTTACCGGTCTATTTGTTTTACGCACTTAAGAGTTATATTCTTAACGCCGGTGTGTTTGCTTATAATTTATGCTCTGCAATGTACCACTGGGTTATTTCATATAACTTTGTTTTCTTGTACATAAATAGAAAATTAAGCCACAATGGCATGCAGGCGTTTCCAATCGCCCAGACCTCTGTCGACAATGATTTTCTTTGGTACACTTGAAACTTAAATATATCCGATCAAGAAGAACGTAACCACGACGCGATCTGAACCGAAGAACTCTTTCAAAGCAGTCAGTTATCCATTCAAACATAGCCGATGCAAGGGTGGAAGGAAAGGCTTTACGACTCTTGCGCTTTTGCAGAAGAGAGAGTCTGAGGACAAAATCAACTACCCTCATCTCTCCAGGTGAGTATCAGAAATGAGACAGGCCATCGATGAGCTTTCCATCTGACATTGGTTCGTGAAACTGTACTTACGATCGGGATTATATTGAAAGTTTCTTCAAGTCTGGCATATACATCTAAATTCTTGCGACGAGATTCTAAAACAACAATACGAAATTGCGCATACTGGAAGATCGAGATACTATTCACAGATTAACTAGGCGGAAGTGATGAACAAGCGCAAGCCATGAAATATATAATGATATTCTCAATAGTATATGGGACGAAGCTATCTTTCCATTTTATTTGATCTTCATAACGCCAAATCGTCAGTTCGGAAATGAGATGAGATTATCTCAACCCTTCACCAAGCAGCGCAAGCACAAAGCATGATGGTGATTCACAGGTTAGGTAGGATAGACTCTTGCTTCGCAATAATTAGTGGAAAGCAAGAAACTACCCGATTTATGATAGTCCAGCTTACAGTCCAACAATCAATCACTTCATGATTCATTCTAGACTCTCCAGACATTCAACTCATATGATTTTGCTCATTTGGATGATTCAACTTCTTCTCAAATTATTAGTTCTAAACATTATTGTCCTACAATTCGAAGATGTCGCTTCCTACTTGAACCGCATTTCACCCGGTATTCCACGAGGAATGCGAAAAGGTCCCGGAAGAAAGTGACACCGCTGACTACTTCACCATGAGATGTAGTCAGATGGCTGAAAGACATTTCGAATACTCTCTTACTTAATTTGTTTTAAATAGAGGGTTTTTCTTTGCTATTTGGATAATCATCTCAATACCTTCCTTCCTCCATTTTAGTCACATTCGCCTGTACACAATTACCCCTTACCTTATTACCCCCCAACCAATCAAAATGTCCAACAACCCAACACTAGTCTTCGTTCCCGGAGCATGGCACCTCCCCGAAATCTGGGAAAAAGTAACTTCACTCCTAAAAGAACAACACTACAAATGCATCCCCGTAGAACTCCCCTCCACAGCGGACGATGCCATGGTAGGTTTTGGCGACGACATCATAGCCGTACGAGAAACCATATTATCAGAAACCAAGTCAGGACGCGATGTAATACTAGTTGTGCATTCGTACGGCGGCGCAGTCGGTCAAAGTGCCGTCAAAGGACTCACTCGTCGCTATCCCGATAATCTCTCATCTACAGATGAGAAACCAACTGGTCATGTTATAGGTCTCGTTATGATGGCTTGTGGATTTGCGCAAACGGGGATAAGTTTTATAGATGCGATTGGTGGGATACCTCCACCATTATGGAGGTTTGATGATAGTGGATTTGCGATGTTGGAACTTCCTGCTCGAGAAGCTTTTTATCATGATCTTCCTGAAGAAGAAGGTAAATATTGGGTGAGTAGGTTGAAGAAACAATCGCAGAAGGTTTTGAAAGAGGGTGGGGAATGGGCTTATGCGGGTAGGATGGATTTGCCAGTTTGGTATCTGACGACGATGGATGATCGGACGTTTCCAGTTGAGGTGCAAGGAAGATTTGTGAAAATGGCGAGGGATGTTGGTGTTGATCTTACGGTTAGAGAGGTTGTGAGTAGTCATTCGCCGATGTTGAGTAGACCGCAAGAGACGATGGAATTTATCGTGGAAGCGGCGGTTTCACTGACTCATTGATTTGATGGATTTTTCAGTCGGATGGCTGTTGCTTCGACTCGAAATTATGAGAAAAAACTGTAATAATGTAGTATAAGAATCTCAACTTCGTTCACTAGCAATGCTTTAATTCTTGTATGGTTCCTAATTGTCTCAACGTGCCATGGACATTGCCTTGATTGTAGTGCGCATCACTACCAAATAGCCTAGCACACTCAAAACACATCAAGGCTTTTAGTAATCATTGCAAGTAGTAATGTAAGGCCAAGTAATGCAACAAAACCGTAACAGTTTGCAAGAAATCTGTCTAAAGAAGCATCACGTGCGGAATGTAATTTAGGTTTCCACTACGCAAGTAGTCCCAGCACTAAGGAGAATTTAAACTTACACGACAACGAGAGACATCATAAAAATATGGCGTGTGCAATGCACACAGGCCCTGAAACTCGGAGGGGCCGGCTCGGGGGCGAGAGAGCGCGCTACGCCCGCCCCCTCTCACCCCCCC
>PQXN01000372.1:0-29847 GCA_004786275.1 Botryotinia convoluta
GGGGGGGAAAATGTATTATCAAGGCTAGAAAGGCGAATGGAAAAACGGAACAATGGGCCATGAGGGTGATGAGAGTGGGCGGTTTGGGATGGGATGGGATGGGATGGTGGTTATGAGAGTTTTTATATATATGTGTGTGTGTGCTTTGATACAGAATGAGGTGAGATGACAAGGGAGAAAGAGAGGAGAAAGGAGAGATTTCGCTTGTGTTATATATATATATATATATCCTTTTCCGTATTTCTTGGTTTGGTTTGGTTTGGTTTATTTTCCTTGGATGTGAGGATGAGGATGTGAAGGAGAATGAATGTATACGATACTATTGTATAAAAAAATAGACACAGTGTGGCATGTCATCTTTTTTCTATAGTGAATACCTGGGTTTGTATATCTATTTACTATTTTGGGGTTTGTATATATACATATAGATAGCTACATATATGCATATACTGGAACAAGAAAATATACAGTGCGATGCGGTGTGATACTATGTGATTTTACAATATATATCTACATCTACATCTCTCTACCTCTACCCCTAAATCTCAAACACATAAATTCTCCTCTTAAAGAATTTTAGTCGCAGGAGGCTCTGTCCCTGTCTCTGCATTCTTTTCATTTCCCAAACCTAATGGTTGAGCTCTAGCTCCCGCTCCAGCTGCAGATTCAAGCTCTAATTCCTGCGTCTCAACCGCACCAACCGCACCAGCTTGCTCGCGCGAAAATTCATATTCCTGCGCCGAGCCGCCCGTCCTTTCCATCCATGCTAATTTTTCTAGCTGTGCCTGTCTCTCCTGCGCCCAATTGTCGGCGGGGGATTGTCTGATTCTTTGGGGGAGCACCTTGGGACCCTTGCCCATTGCGCGGTGTTTCTCCATGAGCGCTATGTGTTTTGCCCATCTCTCTTCTCTCGCTTTCATGATTCGTTCGTTCTCCTCTCTGTTTTTCCTCTTCTTTTCTTCGTTGGCTTCCTTTATTGCTGCGCGCTGGGCTTTCCATTCCGCTTGCTTTTCGGTGCTCAGTGCTTGTCTTTTTAGGATGTCTCGGTTATTTCGATCCCAGGGTAGAGTATCGTGGAGAACAGCTTCGCCCCAGATATCGGATCCTTCGCCTGCGTAACTTGCGTCTGCGAGATCGCTCCATTTCACTTCTACGACGCCTTCCTTTCCAATTCCTTCGAGACCTATTCTTTCGCTTCCGTATCTGATATCTTTGAGAACGGCGGCCATGTCAGCGACGGTGTTGGCTTTTTGATAGTTTATTTTGCGGGAGCGCAGTTTGGAGGTGAGATGGATTTTTGATTTTTGGTAGTCGGATTCGCCCGGTTGGGGCTCGCGTTTGAAGAGGGGGGAGGAAGGGTCCCAGGAGTGTTAGTGCCGTTTGCGGTATTCGCGGAGTTTTTGGAAGGCGCTGAGGCCGGAGGAGGAACAGCCGGGTGGGAAGGTTATTAGGGCCATGGGGTGCCAGTGGTCTTTGCGGAGGGCGGCAGGCCGGGTCTTTTTGCCATTGTAGGGGAGTTGGTGGAGGGAAGAGGTGTTCTGGTGAGGGGTTAATGAGGGTTGGTGTGGAGGGGGCGGGGGCGGGGCAAGTATGGGAGGATTTGGGGTATTGAGTATATTGGTAAAGAGTAATTGAAAGACAGAGAGGTAATACATACATCCATTCCCCTAGTAAGTGAGTAGACGACTTGATTCGTCCGTAAGTGATTATAGACATATATCTGCTCTCCATGTTCCGGACGATTGGGTGGTTGTCTCGCAGTCACCGACTTCGTTGATGCATATCTGACACCCGCTGTCTTACTGACCGAATTGCCGATGCAATTCCGAAGTGATGGGACACTCATGACTATCAAGAATGTGAATTGATTGACTGGAAATGCGGGCGACAGTAATAATTTCGATATCTTGAAAACCAAAATTGTCCTAGCGTCTCTTTGGCTCCATGGATAGTTGTTGCCTGATTAAATTATGTAATATTGGGCTCCAAAATCAGGCCACTATAAAGAAACTTTTTGTTGGTGCCCGGGCGGAAACCAGGCGGATGCAAGCGAGCCAACTTTTTTGGTGTGTGGGGTCAAAAAAGGTGTGGTTTGATGTTGACGTTTCTAGAAGCTACGAGGTGATCCTAGAAGCTCATAGGATGGTGCGAGTAATTTCGAGATATATCAAGTATTTACTATGGAATAGGTCATCGTATGGGTCTCATCTTTGAAGCTTCCTATATAAATGAGTGTTTTCTTTGTACTCGAGAGAATTCTTTCCTCATCATCAAGAAATAAAATCATATTCAATTCGAATCACTCATTGAAATAATTCATTTGCTTTACATAGAAATACTCTTTTACGCTGAAGCTCGGTACTAAACCCCGCAGCATAATAATACCTACAGAACTTATTACTTACGTTTGAAACCATACAACAACGAAAACACACACATAAGAACTGAACACAATACCGCAATCATGTCTACATCTGACATGTCCTTTACCACTCGGGCGACGAAGTCCATAGAAGATGCCATGTCCAACGCAGAACAACATGGATCCTCTCAACTTCTCCCCCTCCATCTTGCCCTCGCCCTCCTCGATCCCTTACCCGATCTATCGAAAGACCAACAGCAAACGATGAACGCCTCTCATGGTCATGCTTCTCAATCACTATTTCGACAAGTAGTTGAGCGAGCCCATGGAGATCCACAAGCTCTCGATCGTTCACTTAAACGCGCTGTTGTTCGTCTACCCAGTCAAGATCCTCCACCAGAACAAGTTGCCGTTTCGCCTGCTTTCAATAAAGTTTTGAGGGCGGCGAAGGAATTGCAGAAGACACAGAAGGATTCTTTTATTGCGGTGGATCATTTGATTATCGCAGTTACTCTAGATACGGCTGTTCAAACATGTTTAAAGGAAGCCAACATGCCGAATGCTAAGCTTCTGCAAGATGCAGTTTCGCAGATTCGGGGAACGAAAAGAGTCGATTCTAAGACGGCGGATGCAGAGGAGGATAATGAGAACTTGAAGAAATTCACTATCGATATGACGGCGATGGCTAGAGAGGGAAAGATTGATCCAGTTATTGGCAGAGAAGAAGAAATTCGCCGAGTCGTTAGAATTTTGTCGAGACGTACGAAGAACAACCCAGTACTGATCGGTGAACCTGGTGTAGGAAAGACGACAGTTGTGGAGGGATTGGCTCAGCGAATTGTCAACGCTGATGTGCCGGATAATCTTGCTGCTTGCAAACTTCTCTCTCTGGATGTCGGATCGATTATTGCTGGAAGTAAATACAGAGGAGAATTTGAAGAGAGAATGAAGGGTGTCTTGAAGGAGATTGAAGAATCCAAGGAGATGATCGTTCTTTTCGTCGATGAAATGCATCTTCTCATGGGTGCTGGCGCCAGTGGTGAAGGTGGAATGGATGCTGCTAACATGCTTAAACCTATGTTGGCACGTGGACAACTTCACTGTATCGGTGCTACCACTCTCAACGAATATCGAAAGTACATCGAAAAGGATGCAGCATTCGAACGTCGTTTCCAACAAGTTTTGGTTAAGGAACCATCTATTCCCGATACTATCTCCATTCTCCGTGGATTAAAGGAGAAATACGAAGTTCATCACGGAGTTACCATTGCAGATGGTGCTCTTGTTTCTGCGGCTACTTTGGCTGCTAGATACCTTACGCAAAGACGACTCCCAGATTCTGCTGTTGATCTTATTGATGAAGCAGCAGCAGCTGTTCGAGTTGCTCGAGAATCACAACCTGAAATTATCGACTCCCTTGATCGAAGACATCGACAACTCGAGATTGAAATTCATGCTTTGTCTCGTGAAAAGGACGAAGCTTCGAAAGCTCGCTTGGCTCAGGCTAGGCAAGACGCTAGTAACGTTGAGGAAGAACTTAGACCTCTACGTGAGAAGTATGAAAGCGAGAGAAAGAGAGGCAAGGATATCCAAGAAGCTAAAGTCAAGCTTGATCAATTGAAGGTTAAGATGGATGAAGCTACTCGTTTGGGTGATACTAGCAAGGCTGCTGATCTCCAATACTACGCCATTCCAGAACAAGTAGCATTCATCAAGACTTTGGAGAAGGAGAAGAAGGCTGCTGATGCGGCTCTTAGCTCTTCCTCTAACCTCGACTCTGGTGGATCTCTCATCACTGATACTGTTGGTCCAGACCAAATTAACGAGATTGTTGCTCGATGGACTGGTATCCCTGTTCAAAGACTTAAGGCTACTGAGAAGGATAAGTTGTTGAACATGGAGAAGGCATTAGGCAAGATAGTTGTTGGTCAATCGGAAGCTGTGAAAGCAGTCTCAGATGCCATTCGACTTCAAAGAGCAGGACTTTCAAATCCAAACTCGCCACCAAGTTTCCTGTTCTGTGGTCCATCTGGTACTGGTAAGACACTTCTTACAAAAGCTCTTGCCGACTTCCTCTTCGATGATGAAAAGGCTATGATCAGACTGGATATGTCCGAATATCAAGAACGACATGCACTTAGTCGTATGATTGGTGCACCACCTGGATATGTTGGACATGATGCCGGAGGACAACTCACCGAAGCCCTTCGTCGCAAACCCTTCTCTATCCTTCTCTTTGACGAAATCGAAAAAGCAGCAAAGGAGATTCTTACAGTTCTTCTTCAACTCATGGATGATGGTCGTATCACCGATGGCCAAGGACGTGTTATTGACGCTAGAAACTGTATAGTCGTCATGACATCCAATTTGGGAGCCGAATACCTCGATCGTCCTAATGCTGCTAACGGAAAAATCGATCCTACTACTCGTATGATGGTCGAACAAGCTCTTAAGGATTATTTCTTGCCGGAATTCTTGAATCGTATCAATGCTACGATTATCTTCAACCGTCTTACTAAGAATGAAATCCGTTCGATTGTCGACGTTAGACTTGGAGAAATTCAAAAGAGACTGCAGAATAATAGTAGAGATGTTCGCATTGATTGTTCTCCTGCGGTGAGAGATTATCTTGGTTCAGCAGGTTATAGTCCAGCGTATGGTGCTAGACCTCTGGCAAGATTGATTGAGAAGGAGGTGTTGAATAGAATGGCGGTATTATTGTTGAGGGGAGCGATTAAGGATGGAGAGGTCGCAAGAGTTGTAATGAAAGATGGTAGAATTGAGGTTTTACCTAATCATCAGGGTAGTAGCGAGGAAGTCAGTAGTGAAGATGATATGGAAATAGATGAAGTGGATGCGAATGAAGCATTTGGTAGGAGGGGAGGAAATAAAGGTTATAGATATGAAGGGGATAGTGATGGAGATATGGATTTGTATCAATAAAGGACTTGATATAAGGGGACAAATGGGTAATTTATGATGATGGTTAATGACTAGTGAATGATATGGGCGTTGGGTGTTTGGGAATTAGGTCTAGAATCAGATTATGATAATCAAAAGAAATTAAATATACTCTTAAAAGTTTTAAGAATTTGAATTGTTTGCTGTGATTGTGTGAAATCTTGGAAGTAGTGATTGATCTTGGGGTTGGGAAAGGGAAATGTGATGGGAATTAGGAGATTAGTTGCGGATGGTGGAGATTCTTGAAAATGATAGTCTATCTGTTGGATAAAGGTGGAAGGGAGATGTTGTGGTGATGAGTTGGTATCAATTATACTCTGTTTACTATTTTGGAGGGGGGAGGAAGGAAAGGTTGCTGTGCGTCTAACGTACAGTGAGGAGGACAATACTATTGCACATAATTTCTATTTGTATTCATTTAGTGCTATGCTTGTCTATCTTCCTTTTCTCTACTGGTATCCAGGTAGAGCTTTCATTAATCGTATATGGATATTGATATCGTCTGAGATTGAATAGCTACAAGTGAACAAAATTCAAATTCGCCTATTTATTTTCTCGTTTACTGTTTACTGTAGCTTGGGTTAGTACTTGTGGTGGATGGCTGGTGCCTCCTGGGATGCGTTGTGTTTTAGTCTACTAGGTAGCTTGGTTTCTATTCTGGGGAGGGGGGGGGGTCTTAAGTGTGTGGTTTGTTAAGGGGGATGTTGTTGTTGGAGTTGATTTGTGAGGTTGGGGGATGTAGAGGAATTTGGGGAAAGTTATGGGAGTTGGGTAATTGAATTGGGGTGCTGATGCTGAGGATGAGGATGAATGGATTGGAAGTTTGGGGATTGGAGGTAGAAGGGTTTTATGCTGAATTGGATTGATTGGTTTATTGATTTATTTGGGGAAAGTTACAAGGGAATTGGAACTATCGGCGCGCTGTTGTGATTTTCTCCGAGGAAGAGCAGGTAGATCTCGGTGTCAAACCTTTCAAGAGATGAGGACAAATGTGTGGATGGATCTGAACTTTGGATATGGTAGGGCACTTAATTGCCTGGGATGAAGTTCATTATAATTCAGAGCCGTTTTCTTTGCTAGAGTTTGTTCTGAGATTGATTAGGATTTGTGAGTGTATATTTGGTGGCTTGGAGGTTCCTAGGTTTCTGGGTTTCTTGGTTCGAAAGATGAGAATGAAGCAAGACTGTTGAGTTCTTGTGTTGATGTGGAAGTTTAGGTCGGAGATTTGATGTACAGAGATTTTGCTGTTAGGATGTGTTGGGTATTTTCAATAGTATGTTAGAGATATCAGTTGTTTGGCCTGTGGTAATGAGTAAAGGGTTTGCTTTTCCTGCTCCAAACAGATTTGGCGATTTAAGTTAAGTGACAGAAGGCAATGATGTGAGTAGATATAAGTTCCTATCATTTCTTCCAAGGCGAGTCTTCAGCATAGAGAGAATGCAAGTTCCTGTGGTGCAATTTTCGATTTTGCCAGATCTAATTCGATGAGTATGCTAATGGTTGAAATAGAGTGAAGGGAGAATGTGCAAGTGACGTGGACCAAGATTACATATCATCTTCTGTGCTCCTATTTGATTAATATCCGGTAAGGTTTTTGGTAGAGATGGCTTAGATTGCTGTCCGATTTTTTAGAGCTACCATACAAGAGATGCCAGGGGTTTGGTCAGAAGTGATAAGTCAAGAGGATACGAATTTCAGTCAACAATAGTATAAGCCCAAGGCTGGCATTGATATATTTAAGCCGAGAAACGCAAATAAACGGCCAAACCATTCTGTCGATTGGATAGGATGACTCGATGCCTTAATCTGTAGTAATAAGTGAAGATTACATTCGCTTTACCTTGTGTTGAGACTTTTTTTTGAGATAGTATTCACATCTTGGTTTCAAGAGAGGATGGCTGATAGTGACCTTTCTTCATGCTAGCAAGACTGATTAGAAGGATGGGAAAGGGTGCTGTGAGTTCTTCATACTTTATAGTAAGACTTGAGCATTCTCGATATACTAGACGAGTTCCTAGTAACCTATTACTCCCGCTGGGAAGCTCAACTTAGATTTCTTGAATCACTAGGAGGGCTCAAATATCCGAGCCTGCAGAGCTTGGAAATAGGGCTCAGTAATCTTTACTATTATACGATTGAGAGCTATAAGCAATTTTCGTAATGTAAGAAGAGATGGAGTTTTCTAACTGACTAGGCGAGCTTATCCTTATTCCATTCATCGTAATACAAAGACCAATTTGAGCTTATAAGTCTGGAATAGTCAGAGAATATCCTGGGAACGACTGAATCTAAAGCAACAAGCAACTATATGTAACTACAATGAATAATGTGTTCCTTTTACCTATTGTTTGTTGTACTGTCATGACATTGGCATGGTTGAAATTAGCGAGTCCATGGAAGCTTATCAGACAAGATTGATATCACGTGACATCTACTGTCTGTGCTCAAGCTGTATAGTTTCAATTTGTTCTTCTCAGCCCTGTTCACCCCACCACGGAACTTCGAAGTCAATTCACCGATTGGACTGTACCCGAATAATCATGAATACTAGTGGCACTGCTTCCACCCCTCTTGGTATGTAACCTCATAGCCTAATATCTCGATAAATAGCTCTTTCTAACCTCGAGAATCTATCAATAGCTACCTTACTCGAAGCTTCCCGTGAGAAAAGTAGAATCATTAAGGAACGCGACGAGACACACTTTTACTTGACCGGAGAGCGAAATAAAGATTATTGGACGCAACAAATAAAGGAAATTCTTATTCGACTTGCACTATTGCAACAGGCAGCGCGCGCAATTACAGCACAGAGACCCTAGATAAAGATGGCTTCGTTGTATCCACCAATGTCACCTACTATGAGTAGGAAGAAAGCTCTTGTTGTTACTGGTAAATTGCCCATTGGATCTTCTCAAGTAAATGCGTGAATAGCTATTGACCAGCTCTTCTTTTTGTAGATCCACCAAAGTTCGATCTTGAAAGCTACATTGCGAATTATAAAGGTGAGATATCAAGTCTTCTGTGATATGCGATCTCTCATGGACCTTTATAGCTAACATTTCTTCTTGTTTAGGCAGAACCAGACTTGAGCGACTCTATCTCATCGGCATCACCTCCACCTTCCTCGGCGTTGAAGCTTTAAAAATGCTAATTACAGAAGCAAAGCAAGGAAAGGATGTTACGATTTACATGGATGCATGTACTGCTATGACCAGAATTGCGCCAAATGAGCCAGAGGCTGTTAGAGATGATCAATGGATTGATGCTACAAATAAGTCCAATGCTGCGGAGGCTGCAAGCTTGGAAGCACAGTTGAAAGGCTATAAGAATAATTTAATCAAGGAAAGCATTCGGGTAAGTCATCATACTTGTGTTCCACAGCAGGTGGATTCCGAAGAATGACTGGCTAATTAATCGCCGAACAGATGGGAAATGAAGATTTAGGCAAACATTATGAAGCTACAGGTCAACTTGCACTTGCATTCGAAGCTTATTCTCGCATGCGACAAGATATCAGTGTGTCAAGACACGTAATCGATGTTTCTAAACATATCATTGAAGTTTCTATTGAAAGAAAGGAATATATCGCAGTTCTTTCCAACGTTCAAAAGATGAGAGGAACAGTTGTTGGCCCAGATGATGAGAAGGTTATTAAACCATTTTGTCATGCAGCTGAAGGTATCGCACAAATGCATGCTGGGCAATATGCTGCTGCTGCACAAACTTTCTTGCAGACACCTCCAGGAATGGGTTTGACTTACAATACTATCATCAGTCCTAACGATATTGCTGTCTATGGAGGTCTTTGCGCTTTAGCCACTATCGATCGTAACAAATTACAAAAGACAGTTCTCGAGAACTCCGATTTCCGCGCCTACCTCGAAATGGAGCCACATATTCGTCGTGCCATTCAAGCATTTGTTGGTAGCAAATATTCGGCATGTTTAGAGATTCTGGAGTCTTACAAGGCTGATTATCTACTTGATATTCATTTGCAAAAGCATGTTGATGAGCTTTACACACGTGTTAGAAGCAAGAGTATCGTTCAATACTTCATTCCATTCAGTTGTGTTACGTTTGAGACATTGCACAAGAACTTCGCTCCACCTGGAAAGAATATTGAAAAGGAGTTGGCAGAGATGATCAAATGTGGCGAGCTGGATGCTAGAATCGATCTCGTTGCTAAGGTACATTTATTTCCATTTTTCTTTAAAAAAATTCCAACTTCTACACTTCTTCCCCCTTACTCAATTTATCATGCTAACATATTCCGATCAGACCCTTGTATCAACACCCAAAGCCAACCGTCAAGAAATTCAACAAGAAGCTCTCAAGACTGCAAAGCAAGTCGAACGTGAAGCTAGACAACATTTGCTACGTATGAATATCGTCGCTTCGGATATGGAAGTCAGATCACATAGAGAAGGTGGTAGAAGAGGCATAGGTGGCGGATTGGCAGGCGAATTATTTAGTGGTAATTAAGGGAAGTGTCGATGAGGGGCTGATGACATGATGATATGATACGATACGATGAAAATGGCGTTTATAATTGATAGGGGCCGAGGCTGATTCTCATTTGGGACGGCGTCTATGGTTCGGGGTAGGTATTTACGGGGAAGGGTTATTCATGTGCGTTGCATGGTATGGCATGATAGGTAGTTACGGGCCATTTTATTTTCTCATTTCTATCGGTTGAAAGATGAGAAATTAGATAGATGGTTGTTATTTCTTAGGCATAGAGGAATACTATGACTTATGAGTGTTAGTATGTATCATTTGATTCGTCTGATGCTGTGATACTGTGTATGAGGAAGTGAGGAGCGGAATTTTGGAAGGATTTACGGAGAAGCTGGTACGATGGAGATGAGGTTAATTAGCATGGTGTTGAGGCTAATAGGGTATTCGTGGAGCAAGGAGGATGGTGTAAGGAATGGAGGGATAGATAGAGAGGGTGGATGCAGAGGTAATGGTGATAGTAATGGAAATGGAAATGGTATGTAGTGATTGGTGAATTACAATGGAACGAAGAAAAGGGGAAACCAGGGTAAGTCATTTCTGGGAGGGTTTAGAAATTTAGAAATTATGAAGTAGATATTGGAGGAGTGGGAGAGTGTTATGGCGCGTCTAGTCTGTGATAGGGTTGAGAGGATGAAGTATTTTTGTTTCGGTTTGTTCTGTTTGTGTCTTTTCCTCGGTTGAGGAGAGGAGGGAAGGTGGGAGGGGGAGTGGGTATGGAGTGGAGGTGTTTGTTTAGGTTCTTAGAGGCAGTAGATCTGGGAATGCGGATGGAGGTTGTTGGATAGTGGAGAATTTTTTGCTTGGTTTTGTGGGGTTTGTGCTTTGTGCTTTGTGCTTTGGATTTATTTTATTTTATTAGATGCGTTTTGATGGATATTTGCTGCAGGGGGGGCAAGAGGGGAGGAGGAAGAGTTTAGGTAGTAGGGTTTGGGTTTCGACGTGGAGAAGAGGCAAATGGGGAATGGGGAATTGGGGAATTAGAAAATTGGAGTGCTCAATGTAGAATTGTAGAGACGTAGCGCTGACGTGGTTTGGAGGGGTTGGATTTGAATGCACAAATGGATTGGAAGTCAACTTGATATCAGTGAATGGATTGAAATTGGTGATTTATGAATGAATGTATGAGATTCCAGGAATCCAAGTGAAATAAGAAAGGCTGTGCTCGTATTTCAAAAAACAATATTGGAGAGAGAAGAGAAGGGAAGGGAAAGAAGTGGAACTTCAACCCTACTTATGAGAAGCCCGAGAAGTAGAATAGCATACCTAGTGCTGTGTATAAGTAATATATCAATTTGAAGGTCCATTTCCTAGGGGTACTGTACATACACTGCGGGAAATTCTCCCATAATGAACTTACATATACGTCATATTTTGAAGTCTGAGAGAAGGGATAGAAAGGCATCACGAATGACTTCCGGAGATTATGTGATACCCAACACTGTCTTATCATTGAATCTGATGGCCGTTAGATTTCTGTCATCGATTTCCAATTTTGTAAATGATCAGCATTGGGTACTCGAAGTAGCCTAATACATTTTGGACATCGAAAAGATTCGTGATCAGAATGCTCTCATAGTAAGACTAAGTCTGGGGAAGTTGTTTTTGGTAGAACTTTGGCTCAATGGTAAAGTTCCTTACTGTGTTGAAACTGTGGTAGTGTAAATGTATGGTGAGAGACGAAGGAGAAGATATGCCGGGTTCTCTGGGAGAATATACAGTAAAGTAGCGCTATGAACATGAGAACTATACTGAAATCATAGTTGGCAGACCGAAGATTTTCTGCTAGTGTTCTGAAAATAATGTGTACAATCTTGCGTTGATAAAGATACTTCACAAGCTTGAAGGCAGGTACTGATTGTTAGAGAGCGTGGTTGATGAAGATTTGAGAAGCACAAGTAGCGGGCTCGAAGAAGTTCCACATGAGGGGACGTTGAAGGTCCATGAAATAACATAAAAGAGTGCTAAGTTATTCTGCTGTTGAATAAATAGTCTTCGGGTCAATACGCACTCGATAGTATTGGTGACAGAGGAACATTAGTTGCCAGCTTCCGTTAGAAGCGCGAGTCCGGCAGTTTGATGAAGGACAGAAACATGTCACATATATCGGCGTCGTGTATCTTGTGATTGACTGAGAGGTAATCTAGGAAACGCAAGAAATCCTTTGATACGCGATATTGATAAAGTGCGGCAGAGATGGTGTTCACATTAGTATTCTGAAACGGGTGGGGTACTTCCATAGCCCAGACACAACAATTTCTGTAAAAGATATTTGGGGATATGTGTTTAGGTTATACTTAGCATATAAAACGCGAAACCCTCCGGGGTTCGCTACTGATTCATCGAAGGGGAATATAAGCAATTTTAGCTATCAAACAGAGAGAACATCTGTGTATCGCTGCCGTTATTTGTTTTGTTGTATGATTATAGTGCTCAGTTGCTGGCCAAGAACACAGTAGTCAGACCTATCACCTGTCATAACGAGGGTATGATTTCAGCCCAAACTTTTGGTAAGATGGAGATCTTAACTTTTTGCCATGAAATAAGGAAATCATGGTATACCACATAAATCAAACAACTTTTTTTTAGAGCCTGCGAGAAGATCATTACGCTGAGGGTTTTGCAAAGCTTTTTGTGTGCACAAACGGTCATGTTTTCTATACTAGATCACTCTACTAGATTATGTAGCAATATATAATGCATAGTGTCATATAACTTGAAGCCCTTTGACACTACAAAAGGAAAGTCTAGGTGAAGGGGGAAGCAGTCGGCCCCTCGCCCCAATGAATAAAGGGGGGGAGATCGGAAGAGAGACGGGAAAGTAGAAAGGAAAAGAAAAAGAGTGATGTGAATTCTCCAATTGGGTAACTTGTAAGGCAGGCTTCAAAACAACGTGTGCAGCAGCACACCCCAGATTGTATTGCAATTTCTCTACTATAGACTAAGGCTCTATAAGTATTATCAGATGGATTATCAAAGTTAATTGAAGTTCGGACATTTTTCGATCCACTTTATCGACGCTCTCACCCGGGAATAGAAAATTATGGTATAATCTTATTTCAAAAAGGTTTAGTGTGACATAAAGCTGTTGAGTTTATACGGTGATAATCACTGCTTGGTAAGTCTGAAAAGCATAAGAAGCTAAGATATGCATGCGGTATGAAAATCCCCAGATTAAAGATGTAAAACTAAACCAAGATCACCACACTTATGGCAATTGAGTGAGCATCAAACATTGTAACGCGCAAGCTTTATATCCCTTAAAAGAACAAAGGATATTGATATCACTTCACTTGCAAAGCTGGACATTGAATCATTGTTGCAACACAAATGAAGTGAAGTGAGAGGCACTACACCGCCAACAACAAGAAACATCCGCGACTGCATTGCGATCGGTCAAAAGTAGACATTCCCATTTCGAGATTGCTTGATCCAGGTGCTAACAAAGTCATGAGAGGGGACATCAATTCAGAAGCCGAAAACCATGACAACAGGTTAGTTCGGGACTCGGCAAGGATGACACAAGGGCCGATCCGATAGTCTCCCGACAAGAATTTTCTGGAAATGTGCGGGTTGGTGGCTAATCAGCTGTTATTAGATATAGCGGGGTAATCATGAGCTGATAAATGCATGTGATCTGCTAAAGTACCGGCTTGTCGGGATGAAGCGAAGACAAGAAAAGAAAACATGAAAATTGAGGGGATTCCCATGTATGGAGTGTCTCGAATCCGATGTGGCTTGAGATATGATGTATGATTTGCTGCAGAAATTAGGGTGATATTGGCATTGCAGTTTCTAGGCACAGACAATGTTGAGTCTAGGAAGACAGTCTTTTGCGGCTGGGCCATTGATGAAATACTGTTGGTGGGGTATCAAGTGTGCGTAAATCTGTAGAAATGGGCTTGAGAGCAAACCGGTGAACGGTGAACGGTGAGAATAAACAGGATGAACCAATCAGATACACGAGGAGGCAGCATCAGTAGGTAAACAATCTTCTCACAGGTACATAAGTAGATAGAATGTAGGTTGTTGTTGGCGATTAGTTGTGTATAAGGTTTGATTCGTCAAAACCCAAAATAGGAGTAGTGGAAGGGGCCGAAACTAGTATGGTCGAGTGAAAAAGAGGAACTAATTCTTGACCTTTTAAGGTACGGGCGGGACCGATATTTATAATATCGGCGATGATATGAGCTAGACCGCTGCAAAAGATCTTGAGAAGTTGAGATCTTGACCGATAGTGCAACACCAAACATCAGTGCGGTCATTGTTCTTGTCTTGATATCGTATAACTTATCCTAACTGCAAATTTCCAAGCCTAATCTAATCCTCCACGTAAAGGATGCCGTATTCACATGTGGATTTGGAGAAGAGATGAAGTATGCTTGCGGATATCCCCAATCTTGGAAGAGTGGGGAGAACAGTCCGTACTCGAGTAGATGTGGAATAGATGCGTGGCTCTATATTCCGTCCATACTGAGTACTTAGATATTGAATATATATTCGGGTGAGGAGTTGGTTTCGTTGAAAAAGATTGAGAGAGCAGATCAACTTCAGGGGTTATAAGATTAGGAACATAAAAGCAGCCTTGAAGAAAGAATGAAGCAATGGAGTTTAAGGAAAAACAACTGAATAAGCGCTTTGAATGTATCGCTGCTTGAAAACGACTATCATTGGAGGATGTAGGCGTGGAGGGAGGTGAGAGGGGGTTGTACAAGCTCGTTGTGCTCAATGGAAACATTGACAATCTGGAGAGAAGTGACACAGGAATCTGACTGAAAGAGAAATGTACCTAATGTGTACATGACTACTTGGTACGTCGTGAGACTTTGCATTCACAAAAGAAGAGTCAACGTTTGTTCATATGGTAACACGGTAAGAGTAGCCTCATCACCCAAAATAGACTTGCACTCAGATACAATAAATGATAAACGATACAAAAGCTCAAAAGCTACACTTACACTTTTACACTTGCACTTACCTACATGAGTACATACCGGTAGACTTCTTACTTGGTGGGATACACTCTGTCATTGAGGTTATGTATGCTTCGAAATAAGTGAATGCCTCGAAACAATTCATGACATTGGTAGTTCTCTTGATGTACTCATACCTACTCATAGATAGGTACTCGAGTAGATGACTTTGAGCATTTTATCAACATTCTTGTTTATCATCATCATCGTATTTCAGTATTAATCACGTTCGCACCCGCATTCCATACAAGATATAAACAAGATATAAACCGTTGGCTGACTCGTGTACTTACTCCATACATTTCGAGATGCAGTCAACAGTCAATGATAGTCAACAGTCAACCAGTCCTAAGCAAGGCATAAAGCTAAACTGATCCTCCAACTTGGCTATTCTTCTTCTTCTCTCCCAGATTAATCTCACCACCCCCTCCCCCTTCGTAACCCCCTCGTAACCCCCTCGTAACCCCTTCATCCTTCCAACTTTTCTTACCTCTATAATACTATGCATCACATCACAGTACAGGCAGTCTTACTATATTTGTGAAGAAACGAAATCATTCCCCCAAAAGCGAGGATTTGTATGTATGTGACTTGGAATAACTTCAAAAGTTTCAGTTATCCCATCATATAAAATTAACACCAAAAGATTTATACCAGAAAGAGATAAATACAAGAAAAAGAAAGGAAAGGAGAGGAAAATCCGAATCACCGATATATCATAAGAAAATCAAAAATTTCCCCTCCTCTCTTTCTACCTAAAGACTCTTTCGACCCTGTCTGGCTCTCACACTCATCTTATTTTTTTCTTCTGTTCCTGGCTCCACTGCTTGCTTTGTACGGCCGTTCTCGAACCTTTGACCTTTTTTTAAGGCGATAAACGAGAGCGCGCTTGTTGAAAATACAAGAGAAATCCGACAAGCCCGTAACAACTTCATCCCTCGACTTGACAACCACGAAATATTTTCGAGTCGACAAAGATTACTTTGCGAAACTTCATCTACGATTCTTAAGACGAGATTATCGCATCCTTTGCGACATAAGCGGCGAATCAATAATTCAAAAAGGACCGGTGAATAAATCATAACAAATCACCTCTTTTTCATATACCTGTTTACTCAGTTCTATTCAGCTTAATACAGTTGGTGACTTCTTGAGCCCAATTTATTAACACTGCCACAACATCACGACATCAAGAAAAATACTCCTTGAAGAGTAATTTTGACGTGGTTTTCATCAAAGAAATCCATTGAGGCGGATTCAACTTCATTGTAAGTTATTCGAACCCGGCTTAATTCTTGTTGAGCTTCGCTTCCAACATAATCAAAAGGCTCTATTTACATCAAGTTATCTTGGCTTAGACTAATTTATAACGCGCAGCAGATCGAAAAGTGAAGTGAATTAAAGCCCTAGCGTAAACACATCTACGACCTTATAATCCACTGTCTTTTGACGACCACCTGCTGCGGATTACATTACAACACCTACAGTCAAATTCTCCTGAAGGAGGACAAACGCGATGGCAGAACCAGAAGTCGATCTCGACTCTATTATTGATAGACTGCTAGAAGTTAGAGGCAGCAGACCAGGCAAACAAGTACAGCTTTTGGAACAAGAAATTCGTTATCTTTGCACCAAGGCTCGCGAAATTTTCATCTCTCAACCCATCCTCTTAGAGCTCGAGGCACCAATCAAGGTATGATATTAAGCATTCATCTGTTCAATGCTCTAGGCTCGCAAAGCAATACTGATTGAATGGCATGATTATAGATCTGTGGTGATATTCATGGTCAATACTACGATCTCCTCCGTTTGTTCGAATATGGTGGATTCCCTCCCGAGGCTAACTACCTCTTCCTTGGTGATTATGTTGATAGAGGCAAACAGTC
The DNA here is from genome assembly GCA_004786275.1 of Botryotinia convoluta. Lineage (NCBI taxonomy): Eukaryota > Fungi > Ascomycota > Leotiomycetes > Helotiales > Sclerotiniaceae > Botryotinia > Botryotinia convoluta. The sequence goes on from PQXN01000372.1 coordinate 16,698, forward strand.
CCTCGAGACTATCTGTTTGCTCTTAGCATACAAAATCAAATACCCAGAAAACTTCTTCATCCTCCGCGGTAACCACGAGTGTGCCTCCATCAACAGAATCTACGGTTTCTACGACGAGTGCAAAAGAAGATACAACATTAAGCTATGGAAGACATTTACTGATTGCTTCAACTGCCTCCCCATTGCAGCAATCATTGACGAAAAAATCTTCACTATGCACGGTGGTTTGAGTCCAGATTTGAACTCCATGGAGCAAATCCGTCGTGTCATGCGACCAACTGATGTGAGTCCACCAGATAAAGCTTTTCATTTGCCAGCTCTCAATGTGCCATGGGAGGAGGCCAGAGCTCTTGCTGATATGAAACTAGATTCCTGATTGCGGTCTCCTTTGCGATCTCCTCTGGTCTGATCCAGACAAGGATATCACCGGCTGGAGCGAAAACGATCGTGGTGTATCATTCACATTCGGTCCCGATGTTGTTTCTAGGTTCTTACAAAAGCATGATATGGATTTGATATGCAGAGCTCATCAAGTCGTCGAGGATGGTTACGAGTTCTTCTCAAAGCGGCAATTGGTAACACTCTTCAGTGCGCCCAATTACTGTGGAGAGTTTGACAATGCCGGAGCGATGATGAGTGTGGATGAGAGTTTGCTATGTTCATTCCAGGTAGGTCGCAATTGCAGTGTCCTCATTTTTATGAGTGTTATATTAATTTTCCTCTTCCAGATTTTAAAACCAGCGGAGAAAAAACAAAAGTACGTCACAACAGGTGGTCTAGGTGCCTCCAGCAGGCCCATCACTCCGAGGAAAAAATAAAGATGATCAATTACGAACTTCCTTTTGTGTAGCAGGTTCGGACGCAGATAAGCTTAATTCGCGATTTTCCACGCAACGAATATCGCCCTCGATCAATATGCGCCCTTTCCCCGATCGCTTCTCTTTGGGATCCGTCATCTCACTAGACTTTTGCAAGTATCCTCCAGACCTCGATCTCGACCAAATATATCTATTTGCGCGACACCTTCCGCGTCCTACCTTTCGTTTCCTTATTCCTCTCATTGCCAAATGCGACTTTGTACACAACAACTTTTCCATTACGCTTTTCGATCACTAACACTAAGGATTCCACTCGATACGTTTTTCCCAACGACTTTCGGCCGAATCACGACCTTTTGCTTTGAATTGACATGCCAGCATTTTCACGACATGACGATAGATACATGGGACGTTATTCGGGCGAGTTTCGGTTTTCGGGTATTGGCATTCGGCTTTTGGGATTCTGGTTTTCATAGAAAGGCGGGAGGGGAATTTTCAGAGAGAAGGCTCATGACGGGTAACTCATAATATTTGTGTTCATACGTTTGAGAAAGGGGGCAATTGATTGTGCCGGGCAACGAGATAAAGAAGGGAAAAGGGAAGGAAGGATGTGCATGGGTTGAGCACAGAAAGCAGAAAAAATAACTCAACGATGCGAATTGTACCTTTGTTCTATGTAACTGACCTTTTTTTTACTACACCTCATTGACACTTTTATGAGATGAGCTATGCGTGTTAGTGATTGATTTTATTTTATTTGGCTTGATGAGTGAAATCATGCTTGTTAAGAGTTTGTGTATGTTGGGGGAATAGCGTGATGATGGTGAAGGGAATGGTTTGTATGTGCTGTATGGGCAATTGCATGGTAGGTTAGTCAAACTCTCTTGCATCTTTTCTTTTGATGTTCATTCTAGGTTGAAGCTTTTCGTAGCTTTAGCTCTGGCTTAGGTTGGCCATCGCCTAATGTATATTTTCTTACTTTCTTAGGTTGCCGCCTGTCTTTGTTTAGTCTTTGTTTGTCTTCTTTGTGTGGGGGCACACTATGTTGTTGTTATTATTATTATTATTATTATTATTATTATTATCGTTATTATCGTTATTGTAATGATGATGATGGTTAGACCTGATGATTGCACAGATGCTGTGATATGGATAAGTTTAGGTAGGTAGGTAGGTAGACATCGAGATAGATAGATAGATAGATATCTCCCGAGGGCGGACAAGCACAGCAGAGACAAAATGGTAAAAGATGGGAGATGAGATATGGGAGATGGGGGAGGAGGGAGAGGAGGGAGGTGAACAATAAGATAGGATAGGATAGGATAGGAGGATCGTCCATGGGTGGTGCACAGACTGTTGCGGGAAGGGAAGAAAAAAAAAAACTTTGGTTTGTATTATAATTATAATTCATAGTGAGTTGATTGGGAATTTTTAAATTGAATTGTATTTCATGTCTGGTAGTAATTGTACCAGATTGTACTATATAGTACTATTACTACTATGGTAAGAGTGTCTGAAACTTTGTATGAAGATGAGATGGGTGGTGTAGATCGGGGGGGGGTTAGTTTGGTTGGATGGGTTGGGTTGTTTGGGGTGGTTTGGGTTGGTTCGGTTTCATTGATTAGTCTTGTTTCTGTTTTAAAGAGAAAGTCAATTGAAATGATTTTTTCATGAATTTTTTGGATTGTTTTTTTTGGATCGTTTTTAGTTCTGTGGAAAGTTGGGTAGTAAGGCAATAGGGAGCGTGTTGTGCATTGAGTCTGTGCACTTGGGTATATTGGTGGATGGATGGACGGGAGGATAAGAAGATTGGGCTCTGGGAATGGAATGGAATGGAATGGAATGGAATGGAAGAAGGTAGGTGATGGTGTGGATAGTAGTGGATTTGGATTTGGATTCTGATGGGGGGTTGAGGTGGTATGTGTGTGATTTGAAGTGGAATGGCGGGGAGGAGAGGAGGAGATGAGAAGGAAGAAGGGAGGAGAGGGAGGTTGATATGTATGGGTGTTGGGGCATGGCATGGTGATGTATGGATGTAGATGTAGATGAAGATGAAGATGAAGAAGTTGTAAGCAATGGATTCATGGTATTTAGAAGTGGGCTTTACTGATTGATCTGATGTAGGTAGATACTGTCCATTTTCTTCTCTGGAGCTTAGATATCTGATATTGTGAATATAGGGCTCCTATGTAACCACCAAGTAATATATATAATATTTTTCAACCTTATTCTCTCGTTCTCTTATGCTCCTATCCCTATTCCTCCTCATCCCAAACTCCCTCCAAATCCACATGTACCCTTATCTCCTTCTCCCCCATAACCCTCCATATATTCTTCAACTGTTTGTTAACCTCTTCATCTCTGCTAATCTTGTTCTTTGTTTCACCATTGCCATCGTTATCGCCTATCCCACATATATTCTCAAACCCAACCATATAGATCCCCTTACACCACGGCGTCCTCGCTATCGCTTGTTTCCAAAGCTCTACTATTCCATTTGCTTTGCGATTCATTTCTTCTCTGCCATTTTCCCTGCTGGCGGACCCTGATCCAAGTACCAAAGCTTTTGAGGATGATACGGACGAAGATGAGGATGAGGAGGGTAGAAACTGAGGGTATACATCACAGAATAGTAGATACAATCTCCAAAGCGCACTCGAACTCGCCAGTCCAGAATCCAAGTTTGATTTTGAACCTTTAAGATTTAATGCCGAAACGAATGTTGAGTTTATCGTATTGAGGTTTGGAGATGCAGATTGAGTGTTCTGGAGATAGTGGTGGATAATATTGAGATAGAGGGGTAGCATGTTATGAGTTGAAGAAGTCGAGCTATGCAAAAGATCAGAGAACAAAGTGCTCAGAGTAATCGGGCTCATAAGTTTCGTAATTCCGAGTCCCGGGGATGTGAGGAGGGAAACGAAAATCGTATTGTTTGGGAATAAGCGTAGCGAGGTGGTGAGTTGTGAATGAAGGGTTTGAGGACGATAGGGGCCAGATTTTGCGTGGTGGTGTAGCAGACGGGCTGTGGATTGGTGGAGGAGGGATAGGGGGTAGGCTAATTGTGGTGAGGTCAAGCGGGAAGAAAGTTGGACGGAGAAGGCGGTGAGAATTTCGAGAGCGGAGGTGATGTTTCCTTGTTGAGGAGACTGGGGCGCGCTTGTGGAGGTGGTGGTTAGGTACTTGAGGAGGGCAAGGAGTTCGGTGTACAGGACTGCGTGTGTAGGATTTTGGGTGGTAAGGAAATGGTCGCGGGCGGAAGAGAGACGTTGTTGGGTTTTGAGGAGGGCAGTTGGAGTCATTTCGGTGGGGGTGGTTGGTTTGGAAATACCGTGAGGGATTGAGAGGAGGTGCGACAATGCAGTTTCTCTGCATCCGATCGAGATATTTGCCCATATCAGACTTTTCCAGAGGTGGACTGAATCTTTGTTGTCGTTGAGGTCTGGCGAAGAGGGCATAGATTGATTCATCCCTAAAGCTGCAGTGTAGATTCCATTTGACATTTCCTGGTTGCCTTTTGACCATTCGATCATAGCGTACGCATTGTAGAGTTTGAGACTGGAGGAATGTTGTTTAATGAGAGTTTTAGCGACCTTCTTGATGGTGGCGGGCTCGTTTATCCATTCAAATGCTAAGTAGTATTCTGCGAAATCTTCTATTGGATATGATTGTGTGAGTTGTTTCAAAGTGTTGCGAACCCACGAATAAGAAATGGGCCCATTGTCCACATTACCGTATACTTCTCGCCATGGCTTGAAGCTACTGAACCAGCCGTTGCTAAACATAGATTCTGGGGCCATTGCAAGAGCCGTTGTAGGAGTTGCGAAGACTGACGACGCTCTCGTTTCTTCGCTCTCGATCGATTCGTCGGTAGATTTCTTCAAGTACTTCTCTTTGACCCATCCGGAATCATAGTCGAGCATCTCATTATATAAGCAAGGATTCAGGCTCCAATCTACCCTTGACTCATGGTCTTGAGTAGACATAGAAGGCAAATGACAGAATATCAAAAACGCATTCAAGAGAGATCTTCGTAGGTACTCGGCAGATTTTGGCAATAGCAAAAGAAAATTCTCGATATCAGTGAACAGAATGACTCTATAAGGATCATCTTCCACAGTATCATCCATGGTTCTTGCAGGTACTCTAGAAGCTTTGCTACGAAAAGATTCTGCGATGACCCAGCTTTCAAAGAGGTCTTGGCCATTAAGTGACATCTCTGGTTCATCGGTCTGGGCATCTGGAACTGTTGAATCATCTCCTGTTTCTGCAAATCTTTTCCAGCCCAGAGAGCCTGATTCTCCAATTCGTGGAACTTCTGCCTCCCAAAACTCACCGAATAGCTCAATTGTTCTGTTTTCCACTAGCCCTGGCGCCTCATGCTCAGTGCGTATAGATATATGTCCTTGAAAATTTATCTCCAAGATACCTTGCCAGATTGCCACTGCGAGTTCTGTGAAGCCTGATTCACGGATGAAAAGAGTGACCCTGAGCACTACATGTAGGAGCTGCTCGTAAAGTAATTTCACAGAGCTCCATTCTGGCGCGGCGCTGATGCTATCCTTCAAAGAACGAATCCTACCGAGGAATACTTCACGCACATCCTCATATCTAAATGTTGAAAAGTTACTTTGTCTGAAATCTAAGTACTTTTTCCACAAGACGAGACTATTGATGTTGTCCTTTGCAATCTGTGCCCATCGCTCAGCTTGAACCTTTATTTCCCAAATCTTTGCACCCTCCGCCATCAGGCCAAGAAGTAGTCGCTCGCGGTCCTGTAGGTAGTGAATCTTGTCCAAAGCCTTTTCGTACATGTGGATTTTGATGTCCGCCGTACTTCTGATCTCTGCATTAGTGATGCGACGACTTTCATCCCCTGCTTTTAGAAGCATATCTTGATGCTCAATCAATGCAAGCCACGCATCTACATCATTTGGGGCATGCTCTATTCGTCTGGATAGCTCTATATTCTTCTGTTTGATTGAAGACTCAAGTCTCATAGTTCGGCCAGCATCTGACCCTGATGAATCACTATCTGAAGCATATTGGAAAGCGTTATCCTGAGGTTGATTAGACTTTTTGGCTTTCCCTTGTATTGAACGATAATGAGTATCATCATGATCAGATTCGGAATTCGAGCCAAGTTCTTGATCCACTCTCTTTCGCTTTTTACCTCTACTAATCTGCAGTGGAACGAAATCGTCATCGTGCAAGAAAGGTTCTTCAGCCAAAACTTCTGAACGGATCTTCAAAAGGCGAGGTCTGTCTCTCTCCACTTTAGAAAAAATGTATTTCTCTCGATTATTGAATCTGAAGTCTCTCAAATTTGTAAGCACAATACCCTTATCATCTGAATAATCTCTGTCAATTTTTGTGTCTCGAGGTGCACCAAGAACGCGGCCGGCCCCAATTCGATGAAATGGTGGCACACTGTAGCGGTGATTGCTTCCATATATCAGGTTCTTCACATCTCCTTTTCTGTCAACAACATAAATGTCAGAGGCAGTTTCGGACCCCGAGACATCTAGTTGATGTTTGGTGGACACTTTGGCAGAGCTTCTTTGAATTTGTTCCTCATTCAGAGGCCGATGGTTATTAGACGGACGGCCATCTCTACTCTGAGATCTACGGCGTGAGCTATATCTTTCATTATTTTCCTTCTCCCTAGTTCTGTGCTTCTCTCGACTCCGTGATCTGTTGCGGGAGTCACGTGTAGGTGACTTCTCCTTGCTCCTAGAGCTATGGTTCTCTCTACTTCTAGATCTGTGGTGCCGACGATAATTTCTTGGACGTTCTTCTTCCTGGGTATGTTGTCTTGTCGCTAATTTGTGTTTATCCTCCTTTTCGGAGTCGATAACTGCGACAGTGCTAGAAGGTTTTGACCGGAAAGATGCGAATTTGGGAACGGGAGGATTTGCTTCCGTCATGTTTACTAGCACGAATTTAATCAATAGGACGGCCACCAATAACTTCAAAGAATATATTCGATGAGGAAAGGTTGATCTATTATGAATATACAAATGGTTTATTTATTTACACAATGAAACTTGGGACTTTACTCTTAAAGCAGCAGCATCATCGGGCCGAATATTTATCCGACCAAATTTTTCGATAACGATAGAGCTGGAAATTTTTATTGAGAAGTTTGAATGAAGTAAGCGTCGAGAAATAATATTCTTGAACTTCGACATGCCATAATTTTGTAACATTGTGGTATCGATAATCACACAATGGCTTCTTCACTTAAAGCACAGTTGGCACAGATTGTGACCAATTCAACCAATTCATTAAATCTCAAGGCGCAAAAGGCTGCGCATTCAAAGTCTCTGATTTTTGAGCCTAGAGTCGCGGCATCACAAAGTTTCGACACACTCTACCCATTATGTCACGAAGGATTTCAAGAACTATGTCTACTCGATGGTCGGTTCCTCGAGTTCCAGAAGACAATCTTCAGCGAACAAAGTCAGACGGTGGATCGTACACAGCTGCCAGTGGCAGAGATTTCCGAATTAGACAAACGGCTGGAAGCATTCTTGGGATTAGTCGGTGGCCGTCTACGTCTGAATCCAGCAATCAAAGCAGTTGAATGGTTGGTGAGGAGATTCAGGTATGCCTCTCGAATTCCAACTTTTTGTTCTCGGAACTAATTCATGTAGAATTCACGAGTACAATACATCCTTTCTCTTGACAACTTTCTTACCCTACCATACCCTACCTATATTTACCACACTACTTTCCTTAATACCATCGAAGATTCCGGCAGAATATCAATTTTTAGCACCATATATTCGATCCTTGACCCAACCACAAAGAAGGCCAATTGTCACAGCCGCGACTGATAGCACTATTTTTGCCTCGACTCTCAATGCATATGTTTTGCGTATATGTAAAGCTAGGCAGCATTATCCTGCTATACTAGCTTTTTGGGCTGGTATCATGACTGAGGCTACGAGTAATATGCTGGACAAGGCCCGTTCTGGGAGAAGAGGAGTCCAACAACAAAACGAGCAGGATGTGATAATGAGATTGCTACCAACTCTCAACGAAGGTCTTTCGATGCAAAAGATCCCGGACTTGCGAATTGGATGTTACATGATCTTGTCAATCTTAGCTTCCAAAGGAGGATTGGACGACAAACTTCTGACAGCAATGATGGAAGCATTGGTTCTTGGTTGGACTAGCGAAACCGTTCGTCCTGGATTGGTCTGTCTTTCAATTTTGGCACAACACAGGGGCGCAAAGCAAATCACAAGACGTGTAACCAAAGAGCTGCTCAAGGTTCCGGATCTTGCAACTCAATTGATCGAATTAGGAAAGGAGCGACGAATCGACCGACTTTCTAATGGACTATGTCTTGCCCTTGTTGATAGAATAAGTAAAAGCGGAGAGGTGCAAGGTCTTCCAACCATCGAAAAGATTGTGGAACATGGTCTTCTTAGCGATGCGCAAACTTCTGTGGTTGTGAAGCATCTACTGCTGGTGGCGCATCGTGTTAATGATGCTACAGATTCCGAGAAGAACACCCGAGCGCATCTCGCATCATCTCTTGTTGCGCTGACACAACTTTCTGGTCACGTAGGGACTGTTATTCAAGGTGCATTAAAAGAGACCGATGTCGATATGGATGAATTAGAACTGAAGCTCTCCACCACAATTAGACGAATAGAAGCAGCAAAAGAGGCAGATGAGGATGTGGTAATGGGAGATGATGATACGAAAACAGAATCTCGACCCGATTTCCGACAACTAATTGAAAAACTTCCACAAAGCAGTGTTAAGGAGACCTCATTCTTAGCGCATGGTGTTTCCCGCATCTACCAAGATTTGTGTCAAGCATTTTTGGTCGCCGCGGTTAATGCCGGCGACTTGGATGTATTTGATGAGCTACCTATCTTGAATCGGGCAAGTGCCCTGGAAAAAACTCTATATCTCACATTTTATATTAGAATTTGGTGCGGCCCTTATCCGGTCATGGCCCGAGTTTCTGCACTTCACTTGGTTGCTCGATACTTATCAGGACATGACAATGCAAGCGTGGATATTCAAGGAATCATACCATATGCAATTTCAGCGCTTGCGGATCCTGCGCCCAAGGTTCGTCGTGCCGCAGCAGAGCTTATCCTCAAAATTGAGACATTTTACCCGGCTGGCGCAATCACAAAGAAAGCCTCAAGCTCCCGACAACAATGGGCATTCGATGATATCTATGGCCCAGGTGAAGAAACTCAAGAGACGAAATGGTTGTCAATTGATAACGCTACTCGTCTTTTGAGAGAGGTTTTGGTTCCAGCTTTAGAAGAATGTGTTCTCGATAAAACCCACATTGAGTCCGTAGTGGAACAGTCTTTGAACAGTCCTCGTGCTTCTGCAGAGTCCAACAAGAAGAATGATGTACGCTTGACTCAAACTACCCGCGCCTCGATTTTGTCATTCCTATCCAGTCACGTCATTCACACACCTGTATACTCTGTCAAACTCAGACTTCTTGTTATTCTCAACCATGTTCGTAGCATTGCTAGCACTACTAGAACCAAAGTGCTACTTCCAGTACTTCAACAATGGGCATCCCTCAGTCCAGAAGTAGCATTGCAACGCTCGAAAGATGAACAATTTGCCATGGCAGACTTCGATAAACAAGCAGCTGCGACCGTTGTGGCTAATGACAAAGAAGGCTTGCAATTCTTCACTCAAATTGTGCACGGCGAAATTGCTTCGGATCGCCCTACCCTTCTTGAGGCCGTATTTGCAAGACTGCGTGAGATGTGGACGTCTTTGAAGGGTGATGTGCAGCTGCAGACAGCTCAAATGTTGATGGACGCTTCCCAATCTTCATCTGAGGGATCTATCAAATCGGCGGAAGAAGCTTTAGAACTCTTGCGAAACGCTCCTCTTTCAACAGAAATTCTCCTTTCTTTCCTTGATCAATTACCTACGACGGCGAAACTTACAGATGCTCCACCTGCAAGTAAAAGACGGCGAACTAGCCACGGCGAAGTTGCTAGAACTTCTTTACAGGACCCCAAACAACTTGCGGCTGCTATACGCCAAGTTACATTTGTGTTGCAACTCATCGATACTTCTGATCCAGGAAACCATCCAGAACTTCTCAAGGGCCTCTTTAACACCTTGGCAGAACTTCAACACTTCAAGGTCCAAGTTTCATCCGAGCTTGCATATCTCCAAGATTTGGTCTTGAATAGCCTACTATCAATTTTGAAAGCACACAAGGCCAACCCAGAAATGGAGTTAGACCATTCTGATATTCGAGCCGATTTACTTGTCGATTGCGTCCAGAAAACAGCCAGTCCACAGGTACAGAACGGTGCTTTATTGATGATTGCTGCACTTGCAGACATCGCACCAGAAGTTGTTCTCCACAGTGTTATGCCCATCTTTACCTTCATGGGAAGCTCAGTACTAAGACAGAATGATGATTATTCTGCACATGTCATTAGTCAAACCATTCGTGAGGTCATTCCACCTCTTATCACCTCGCTTCGAAATGACAAAGGCAACCCCGTTACAGGGGCTGCTGAGTTGCTCTTGAGCTTTGTTGCGGCGTATGAGCATATTCCTGTCCACCGCAGAAAGGGATTGTTTATTTCTTTGGTCCAAACTCTCGGAGCAGAAGATTTCCTATTCGCATTATTAATAATGTTGGTGGATAAATATGGTGTCAACGATGATATTAAATCCTTCTCTGCGGAGCTGACCAATGCATTCAGCGTGGAGGTTCAACTTCAGTCTGCAATTAAATACCTCGAGCTGATTGATGATCTCTTGGCTCCCAAGCCAACATTTTCGCTGATTTTACTGGGAGCTCATGAGAAGATTGACCCACAACGTGCAGCTCTCCATGAACTCACGCTTCTTCCACACATACTCTCGCAACGACGATTGATTACACAAACTGCAAAACTTCTTGATCGAGACGATATGGACGCTGCTAGAATTCGCGAGCTCTACTCCATGTTACTGGAAAACTTGTTGGTCTTGACAGAATCTTTGAAAGACAAGAAGGCAATGCACAATGCTTGTGGAGACATTCTAGAAAGTATTTTGGGTCTCCTTTCCACAAGCGAATTTGTCAAATCAGTCGAAGGACTCTTGGATAGACCTAACGAGGACTTGCGACGAAAGATTTTGCGCTCTTTACAGGTTCGCATCGACCAGGAAAGCGCATCAGATGCCGTTTCAAGAGTTGCAATGCTTGGGTTCTTACCCCAGCTTACCTCAATCATTCGAGAGTCTACTGACGTGCCTTATAAGCGTACTGCTGTGGCTTGTGTTGAGAAAATCTCAGAGAAATATGGAAAGAAGGATCTCGAAGCTGTGTCTGCAGCAGCAGAAACTATTGCAAGTAATCATTGCTTGGGCCAGAGTGATGCTGGCTTGCAAATTATGGCTCTTCTGTCCTTAGCTTCTTTGGTAGAGATTTTGCGAGAAGGTATAGTTTCTGTATTGCCTGTTGCCATTCCAAAGGCTTTGGAGTACATCAAATCAAGCATCGAAGACACTGTTGAGGCTCAAAAACTCCACAACGCTGGATACACTTTTATAAGCGCTCTCGTACAACATCTTCCATACATGATTACAGGCGGATACCTCGATACCCTTCTTTCAATCTCCAACAATTCAGCAGAGGCTGAGCTCGAAGATGAGGCAGATGAAATCAGAGAAAATTGTCTTCACTTGGCTGCAAAGCGTGTGGATGCTAAGAGTATGTTCGTTGGCTTGGAGAAGAATTGGGCGCAAGCAGTAACGGCAGGAACTTGGGTAAGTTTTCCATTGCTATTCTTAAATGTTTTATGGCTGCTTACTAATTTAAATAGGCTATCCGTGAACAACTTGAGATGCTTAGCATGTCAATCAAAGCTCATCCAAAGAGTGTTGTCTCCAAACATTCCACTATACTTGCAAAGATATTCCAAAACGCGTTCGATCTTCGAAGACACTTGTCTAATGCGGATGATTATGACCAAGGCGATGAGACTATTTCAGAAATAGAAGGACAGGTGAACGAAGTCGCTCTAGAGATGATCTACAAGTTCAACGATTCGACATTTAGACCTATATTCTCCAACCTGGTTGAATGGGCGTCATCATCATTGCCCAAGAAAGATAAATCTGGCAAAAACCTGCGTTTGCAGAGTGTTTACGGGTTCATGGCTGTTTTCTTCGGCAACCTCAAGTCAATTGTCACAAGCTATGCCACATACTTGCTTGACAATGCCGTACAGATCTTGAAAGAGACCGATATCAAGAATGACGCTTCGAGAGAATTATGGACAAGAGTTCTTCGAGCTTTAGTACCATGTTTCGAGCACGACCAAGATGACTTTTGGCAATCTCCAGCTCACTTCAAGGCAATCGCACATGTCTTGTGTGATCAATTTGGGAACGCCTCGGGATTACCTTTGATCGATGAACTTGTTCCCGCTATCGTTGAACTTGCTGCTGCCGCTGATTCGTCGGATCATCATAAGGAACTCAACGGGATGATCTTAAAGCATCTCCGTTCAGAAGTATCTAGTGTTAGACTCGCAGCAGTCAAGTGCGAGCAAGTGTTGACGGATAGATTGGGAGAGGAATGGTTGGCTATGTTGCCAGAAATGTTGCCATTCATTAGTGAGCTTCAAGAGGATGACGATGAGATTGTAGAGAAGGAGACGAATCGCTGGATTGTTAAGATCGAGGGGGTGTTGGGAGAGAGTCTGGACTCCATGCTTCAATAAATGTAGATATACCTGAACAAAAATAACGGAGTTATCTTGGAGCTCGAATAGTTTATTTAGTTGAGTCTTAATGAATGGATAATCATACCTGATGACAACGATAATCTTACATTGTTACCATTGATCAAGTGGATGCCCTTACACCATTGCTGGATGAAGTAATAAGTTTAGTCAATGTCACGTGTAGGCGCGTATCGAAATTTACGCGACAAAACACGAACCTTATGACCACCGCGTCTCAGCATTTGCCCTGCTTTCAACAAATGTCACAATAAGATGTTCAAACCATTCCGGCCTCCACTCTTAAAGAGTGTGTCGAAATCTTCTAAGCCGGTCGATGAGTTCTCAGATATCCAGGTCATATCAGATTCTGAGGAAGAAATTTTGACCAAACCGGTGGCAAAGAAGAGACGGCTTCTGATTCACAATGTTGAAGAGGCTCCAAAGATTAAAGCTCCGATTTCATCTTCGGCTGCCAATGCGCATCGAAAACCTTTGATGGTTGTAAAGAATCCTGTCGAAGCAACTCAAGCCCCTACTTCATCTGAAAATCCAGCTAGCATTGACGGATACTATTTGGTATTATGGTGAGTATTCGCC
>PQXN01000373.1:0-29717 GCA_004786275.1 Botryotinia convoluta
TATAATTTGATAAAATTTGAAAATATAAAATTTAACTATATAAATATTACAAAAATCTAATTATTTATTGAAAATTCTAATTAATATAAGAGTAATTACAAAAATAGCTTTTTTGTAACGAAAATCGTGACAAATTCAATAAAGTTTGAAATATAATAGATATTTTCTCATTAAAATTAGATTTTCAGATATTTGAATTTTCTTAGAGTTTGAAATAGCTTTTTTCCCAAGAAAATATTGATTAGTTATTAAAATAAAAACATTAAAAAAAGAACGATTTTGGTGTATTTTTGATGTGTCCGACCCACTGATATAGCCGAGCCACTGATAAACCACGTTAACTCAATCTATATAATTATTAATACATACAATCACTTTCCTACCACTCCCTTTTTAACAATATTTATAATTCTTCAAAAACATCATAAATGTATTAAAAATAGAACTATTAGAAAGGTTTTATCTTGAAATAAATTTATACTTATTTTTAAATATATTCTATATAATACAAGAATTTAGTTATATGTATTTAATTAATTTTAATGCGAGCCTTGAGCCAAACGGGCCGTAAGAGCCCATTTGACAATCATATCTCCTGAAATCGTAATCTGTATAATAATTCACGAAAATGATAGTTAAATAAGAATACGAAATCAAATCTATAAAATAATCGCCATGATTCAAAAAATTAGTTCAGATGTCTTGAAATCTGATCGTCAAACAGGCGCTAATCTCGTATTTCGTGCGTATTCCAGATACTGACAGTTACTACATGTCGAACTAAATAAGATACAGACAGCCAAGCATTTTCAGGCTGACCGTTATTCAAAGAATAAGGGTGGTTAAGTGTCTTGATCGGTGTTTGGGTTTTCCGTGATTTCCCATAAGGTTTAAGCTCAATTAGCGAGTCGCCATTTCACTCGCTCCCGGTAGATACCGGTAGCTGACAACCTTAACGAGTCTTCAGAAATCTAGCCATATAAATTGTGACACAATCTGACACCGTGAGGATTCATCTTAATTACACTTCACACCAGAGTATAGGGAGATGAATTGTTTCCGTTTTTGGACTTTTCTCTTCAAAAAATACATGCATGTGGGAGGGGTCCCCCCCAACTGATCTTAAACAAGCAAACATTATTCTCCCGATCTTAAAACAGGTGGGAATCATTACATTCAACAGGAAGCCCCCCCGTTTTCACGCAGATTGTTTTCCACCTTATATTGTCAAGTCAAACTCTACTTCATTGTTACACATTGCAGATTTCATTTCCCCTTGTCTTTGATAATCAACGCTGTTTGTTAGTGGTAAAGGTAGCTTTTGGTTTCCCGGAGTTAGCCCTAAACTTTATTTTGAGTGCGACAATAGGTATGTAAGTGGGACAAGACGAAGGGGCGGAGCACGGGGTCGCGCAGATCTCCTTCATCACCACATCCACGAAATATCATTCTGACGTTCTGTGAATGGCTAATGGACCTTGTTGGCAATTTCATTTTACACTTTTCCGTTATCTGTGTTGTAGATATATCAAAATCTAGTCAAAGAATCTACATTTTGTACCACGTGGTATTCACAGGTCGGCCGCCCACTTTCGAGATCTTCTTGCAACAAAGGCCGCAAATTATCCACCAGCTTGGTCAACTCCGAATTCCCCGCGGCGCAAAGAGCTTCTTTGATTGCTTCCACCATCGTATCGTCCGGACCGAAACGTTCACGACTCATAATCGCAACTTGCGCAGGAAGACCCACTGTAGCTCCTGGCAGTGGAGTTGAATACAGCACGACCCAGTCAACCTTATTCGAGTCGGTGCCCCAAGCCAGAAATGCAACGTGGTCTGATATATGGCTCAGATGTCCTGTACATTGGCAAAGCCAAGCATCATCGAGGCCAGCAATGGGGGAGTCGATTCCAAAGGCGGTGTAAATACGTTCTGGCTGGTTGAGGGGAGTAAGAGATACCAGCTCTTGGTTTGTACAGGGCCAGACCCCATTCATGACGGGTGCATATTGAATGACAAAGTTCTTCGTGCGCTCCCAATAATATTGTTGAGAAGTATGGGTCATGTACCACGATCCATAGAGCCAGTTCTCTGGAGTAGGAGTCCATGATTTGTCTTGCACACCCCCGATGAATGATGGAGGTGGTCGGACTTTGACCGTTACTTTCGATTCAGATCTGCGGCTTGTCATCGTATACTGAGTCCAATACAGAAGCTTTAGAGTGGGATGTATGTAAATTTGAGAATTTGAGTTGTGAGATATATGAGATGGTTTCGAGGTCGAGTGTACCTCAGCTTTTATCTTATGGCCGGTGTTCTCAGTAGGCTCATCGGCCACCGCTGCTGTACTCGCACGTATCCTCTTATGTCTCGGTTTGCATATATTTAGAGTTTTTCACTCCGAGCTTTGAGTCAATCGTACAATTCATCCCTCAGTTTCACTCAATATTATCGTCGTGCCACTACTTAAGTGGAATATCTTTTTCGGTAAAATGCCTGGCAGTCACAAGCTATCTGGATCACATTCATTTGGTGCATATGCTCTTGTACAATGTGTTTTACTGACTTCTAGAGTGGGACAGTACCATTTTTGATCGATTGCCAACACAAGGACTCAAAAAAATGCATATCGATTCAACTATATCTGCGTGAAATCAGAGAATCGTGATAGAACAAGACTATGAAGTGATATGCAGCTATATTTTGAGGCTGTACAAAGATATACTAAATCTTATCAAATTCAGCTTTCCGTGACCAGCAGCTTCTCGTTATATTTACGACCGAAAAAGTCGACCAGCTTGTAAGCCAATACTTATACATCGCAACCCCTGCTTAATGAAATATTTGCAGGGTTTGCAGAGAAACATATTTGTGTAAATCTAAACGTGACTCGAACACGCCAGAGAATCACAGCATTTCTCATGCTCTCAATTTTTACAAGCCCTCAAAACATCCTCTAACGATTTTTGGCTCCTATTACTTACTCGAATACAGGCGTAATCCATTTGTTCCAAGTGTTATCCTCCCTCAATCTCTTGGCTGCTGATTTCTCGATCCAAACAATCAAATCTACATTCCCATTCCGCTGTGCCGGCATCGGCACTACTCTAGGAATGCAGTCTAAGAAAGGATTTGCCATCCTCAAAGCATCCTGAAATCCCAAACTTCCACCCCAGTCTTGCTCATAAAACCCCATATCTTTCAAATTACTAATGACCAAAATAGGATTTAGAGTCTTGGCATATGATACACGTTCCTCTGTGATATCGCCCAAGCCATCTAAGAACCCGATAATGTCTCTTATATGCTTATCATTGAAATCATTTCGTGACTCGGAGATAGCAAGTGCTGCTTCAAAAATGGACCTTGGATGAATATCAAGTGTGATGGGGAATCCCAGAGAGGAATTTCCCATGAATCTCTTGGGCAGTGGTGGATCAAGAACTGTACGACCATCATATGCAACAGATAGATTTCCTCGTAAAAGTTTTTGACTCCCGTTCGATATCCTAACACGGTTGACACAGTACCACATTAATGCAGCCAGTGCATCGTTCACTGTTAACCATGATGCTGCTGAACCTTCTATTGAAATGGAATCTCTGAGCTCCCCCAATTTCGAGTTGGAAATGCAGAAGAGGGCAATTTCCATCTCAGTGATTGACTTTGGGGGAGGGTTGATAAGATGATTTCTGGGATCTTCGAGCTTTGAATTAGCAAGTTGTAGCTTGTATTCTCGAACATCCATTCGCTTAACGTTAAGATTTCCGCGCATGAGTGGAGATCTATCAAGAAAGCTAGGTAAGACCTTGTAGTCCTGCAAGTCGTCATTGAGGGCCACTTCAGCTTCGGTGGGCCAAGAAGCTTTCACGTTCTTCGATAGAATGGAGAGGATGTTATTCCAGGCAAGTACATCACATGCTGTATGGAGGACACTCAGATGAAGAACCAATCCTCCATCAATGAAGTTTGCCTGAGCAGCTATAACCGGTAGTCTTTCCTGAGTCATGTACCCCTTCACTGGACTGAGGCAGTCGTCTGTAAAGAGAGTACTCGGAAACCTTGCTTTTCTTAAACTTTTGTAGGAATGTGGCCATGAATTTCCACTTCCAGTGCGGAGGTCATTAAAAATCAATTGATTTCCTTCGAAATCTCCAGGTAAAGTTTCGATACAAAACTTTCCAGGAGAACCCGTGGGGACGACAGACCCGCCAAGAAAAGGGATTTCCTTTATAGTCTGCTTCAAACCTAGCTTCAAGTGTTTATGGATATCTTCAATGTTACTGCGGCGAGAGATTGGCCAGCTGCAATTCATACTGATCACATATGTTCGAGGCATGAGGTGATCTAGTGGCGTCAACTCAGTGATTAAAGTTTCAGTTGCGGAAGGCGTTGCCTGATTGAGGGGAGTGCTGCTAGACATTTTTCGAGAAAATGGGTAGAAAATTGATTCTCATTCAACGTCAAAGACCGCAGAGCTTTTGAACTGTGCAATGTCTGATGGGGCTGTGTTCTCTGTATTCTGTGATGTAAGTGAACTGAGAGCCACTTTCCAAGGTCCGCGGGATATCCACAACCTGTCTGGGTTTCCGGTCACCGGTCATTAAACCCGAATATTCACCTTACTGGCGATCAAAATTTTCCATCTTTTTTCTAGTTGGTATTTTGTCTTGTTTCGTCCCCGAATCGAAAGCATCAAGAGTTCTTAGAGTTTTCTTATCACGCATTCAACTTCTTTTCAAATATAGTCTATTATAAATTATGGAGAACCTGGTTTTAATCCAGAAAGCCCCTCGGCGATACAAATCTGCAATTCCATTATTCCTGTTCCATGATGGTGGTGGAACAGTTTTACCCTATTACTTCCTCGAAAGCTTAAACCGCAATGTATGGGGAATATCATATCCACATCTTAATGATGGCGGTACTTTTGAACGTGGTATTAAAGGAATGGGCGAATTATATGCTGGATACATCCGGGGAAAAGTCTCCAGAGGCAAAGTCCTACTTGGTGGTTAGTTTCCCACTTTCTTACCTATACAACGTTACTCAGGTTTGCTACAGGTTGGTCTGCAGGCGGGTCAATAGCAATCCAAGTTGCAAAGTGTTTGGAGAATATTCCAGAACTTTGTGTCGCTGGAATAATCTTGTTAGATACGCCATTCCCTGATTTTCCGGACTGGCGACCAAAGAATTCACCACCAGTTCAGTTTCATATCCCAGTGGCGCCGGATCAAACAGCAAAGAGTAGATTGGCACAGCAGCAAGCTGTGAATGATATTATCCATGCACTTTCAACTTGGGAATTGCCAACTTGGGAAAACGGAAGGTACAGTCTCTTTAGTCTTTTTACTTTGAATCGTACAACCATATTAACGATAGATCGAATATTCAGACGACCACCACCCGCTGTTTTTATAAGGGCACTCAAGGTAGTACCAACAGAGAAGGTTGTAGAAGTCGATTGGTTTCGTCAAGAATATGCTTTAGGTTGGCAAAAGTATTCGTACAACTTTATAATTGAAGAGCTTCGAGTTGATGGTGATCATTTTAGCATCTTCACTCCTTCACATGTGAGTTACTACCTCTAGAGTCCCCGTTTTTTCATTGACTGACGTGAATTTTCGTAGCTACCGGAGTTGAGTACGAAATTGAGGGAAGCTCTGGAGCTGCTAGATTCCAAACTAGAGACTAGCATAGTACTGGATTCGAAGCCGAAAAGTAGCATAGTAATATTGGCTTTATAATCAGGCACATTCAAGACACCGGGAAAAGCAGTTTTGATGTCGAAGTTGGCACAATTCTGAATGTCAATCTTGAGGAGGCTTGGCGATTAGTCATACCATGAGGTCAGTTGGAAACGTTAAGGAAAATTTATATGCAGACGCGAATACTTGTTACTTTATTATATTGGCCATATAGTACACAATCCTGAGATTAAGAATATTGCATGAGACTACAAAAATCAAGCTTAAATTGAATATTCTGTTCGATTCTAACCCGTCAATTTGAGTTAAATTGCTTTGTTTCCTCCAAAGTTGCCCGTGCTCTCGAACAATCGGAATCCGATGTAACATTACACCTAGAGGAACGGAGACCGAGAACCCACATTACTGCTGGAAGGCCACACGAAACTACAAACATGGAGAAAGGTGAATAAGCTTTATGTAGAGACGATGCTTCCCCACAAGGAGCTCATGGTTCCTGCCACAGATCTGCATCTATTCAATACGATTTTCAGACTTCATCGACTTTAGATATCTTATCACAAGTTGATTTCCAATATTCTCTACTTTCTATCAATCGTTATGTTCATTTGTTGATTTTTCACGTGCATTACTTTTTCAATTATCATAACCATGTCTTCTCCAGAGCCCGTTGCAATCATTGGCATGGGTAAGTTTTTATGTGTGTTTTTTTTAAAGAGATGAAGTAGCTAAACGTTGTTCAGGATGTCGCTTCCCAGGCGACTCGGATACTCCAGATGAGTTCTGGCAGATGCTTGCCGAGGAACGTTCTGGACTTTCGAGGCCGCCATTATCGCGCTGGAACATTGATGGCTTTCATGCAAACAAGGCTCGACCTGGTTCTATAACTCCAGAAGGTGGTTATTTTATTAATGAAGATATTTGGAAATTTGACCCGGCGTTTTTTGGTATTGTACAAGAGGAGGCGAAGGCCATGGATCCTCAACAGAGGAAGTTGCTGGAGTGTGTTTACGAGTCTTTTGAGTCCGGTGGGATCACACTAAGCCAATTGTCGGGCTCCAATACAGGTTGTTATATTGGAAATTTCACTTCCGATTACTACCTTCAAGGTCATCGGGATCACAACAATCCGAGGCCTTATAGTTTATTAGGTTCTGGTTACACTATAATTAGTAACCGAGTTAGTTATCTTTTTGATCTTTGTGGTCCGAGGTAAGTTCCCCGTAAACTCATTTTTAGGTGCACAACTGAGAGTGTGCCATTAGTCTTACAATTGACACGGCTTGCTCTTCCTCTCTCTACTCTTTGCATATTGCCTGTAGAGCGTTACAGACGAAAGAAATTGACGCTGCAGTAGTTGGTGGTACAAATTTGATGCTGGCCGTAGAAACCCAGATGAGTACAGATAAAGTTGGTGTTTTATCAGCTACATCTACCTGTCATACTTTCGACGAGTCAGCTGATGGATATGGCCGTGCTGAAGGTGTTGGTGCTATTTTTTTGAAGCGTTTGTCTGATGCCATTCGGGACAATGATCCTATACGTGGTGTAATCAGAGGCACAGCTACGAATGCGAATGGAAAAACCAGTGGCATCACCCAGCCAAGTGCGAAGGGACATGAAAGTGTGATACGTAGAGCCTATGAATTCGCCGGTCTGGATCCAAGAGATACCTCATATTTTGAGACACATGGCACTGGTACCCAAGTTGGAGATCCAATAGAGATTAAGGGCGTTGGAAATGTTTTCGTTAACGGCACGGACAGACAGAAACTTCTCGTTGGATCGGTATGTTACATTGTCTGCGTATATCATTTATTATACTTAATCTTCTAGGTGAAAACCAATGTCGGACACAGCGAAGCAGCTAGTGCCTTGGCAAGTATAATAAAAGTATGCTTAGCTATGGAAAAACGCACAATACCAGCAACAATTGGTGTAAAGAAATTGAATCCCAAAAGTAAGTTGTACAGTGCAGCTATTAAGATCATGTACTGACTGTTCAATAGTCGATTTCAAGGGTGGGAGGATAGAGGTCGTTCAAAAAATGACACCTT
This sequence comes from Botryotinia convoluta, assembly GCA_004786275.1. Classification (NCBI taxonomy): domain Eukaryota; kingdom Fungi; phylum Ascomycota; class Leotiomycetes; order Helotiales; family Sclerotiniaceae; genus Botryotinia; species Botryotinia convoluta. The sequence continues at coordinate 7,766 of PQXN01000373.1, forward strand.
GGCCAAAAGGCTTTTCTACTTGTCGCGCAAGTATAAACTCATTTGGTTATGGAGGAGCTAATGCCCATGCAATCATCGAAGCCGCCGACTCGGTCCTACCCGGAAAATTAACTTACATCCGACGGGGTCAAGATGAGAGGAATCTGGAAGCTGGCAGTGAAGATTCCGAGTCAGACGAAATGGTGGGCACAAAATCCGCCTCGCAAGCGCGAGCTGTATCCCGTTCAGAATTTTTGCTTCTATTTTCTGCTCATGATATCTCTACGTTGAAAAGTAACATTGAAAGATGTCGTGACGTGGCAGAAGATTATAACATACTAGACCTTGCGTACACTCTTGGCTGTCGGAGGTCGAATTTCTTTAATTGCGCATACACGGTAGCACGAGAAGAAGATGTAGAGGAGGATCTTATGGAACATGAGATTACGTTCGGAAAGAGTGGAAAGGGTGGAAATATTGGTTTCATCTTTACAGGACAAGGAGCTCAGAATGCACAGATGGGCCGAGAACTCATGTTGACATTCCCATCATATATCGACACTATAAGGAAGCTTGATCATTCACTGCAGTCTCTAGGGGATGATTCTCCCGATTGGACTATTGAGGATATCCTGATGGAGCCCGCAGTAACCAGTAAGATTAACGATGTCGAGATTTCACAGCCTGTTTGCACAGCCGTTCAAATAGCTCTTGTTGAGCTTCTTCGACTTTGGAATGTAACACCAGTTGCATGTATCGGTCATTCGTCTGGTGAAATTGCATCTTCATATGCCGCACACCTCATAACAGCTGAGGAAGCTATCATCTCCGCATTTTACCGAGGACGAGGGGTTGGCACTCTCAAAGTGAAAGGTACTATGTTGGCTGTTGGCGCCGGCCCTGAAGAAATAAAACCTTATCTCACCGACGGACTGCGTATTGCATGCTATAACTCACCTAACAGTGTTACATTGAGTGGTGATATTGAGCCTGCTACCATAGTCCAGAAGAAGTTAGAATCTGACAGGGTATTCGTTCGTGAGCTGAAGACTAGTGGTAGAGCTTATCACTCACACCACATGCTGAATATCGGCAATGACTACGAAAGTCGCTTGTCAGAAGCACTTTCCAGATTTGGCGCATCTCAAACCACCAATCAAGCTGAAGGGCAGAACCCAGTATTTTTCTCTTCTGTAACTGCTCAACAAATGCCATCCAATTTCAAACCAGGACCTAGCTATTGGCGTAAGAATTTGGAATCTCCAGTACGATTTACTGAAGCGGTTGAAGCTGCATTGGCAGCAGATCTTGGAATTTCACAATTTGTCGAAATTGGCCCTCACTCTGCTCTAGCTGGTCCTTTGAGGCAGATTAGAGATAAGCTCGGGATAACACCCAAAGACTTGGACTATGCTTCCACCTTAGTACGTGGACAGAGCTCCGTGACTCGTCTTCTGGATCTTGCTGGAACTCTTACTATGAGAGGATTTCCAGTGAATATCGAGCGCGTCAACGCCATTGAAAAACGAGAGGGGGACGCCATAATTACAAGAACTGGCTTGCCAATTGTTGATCTTCCTAGGTTCTCATGGAACTACTCTGCCGGTGAGATAAGGAATAAAAATAGGCCAAGTGAAGAACATCGCTTACGGAAATTCAAATACCACGACCTCTTGGGTGCCATTCTTCCAGGATCTTCAGTGGAACAACGACAATGGAGGAATATGCTTGACTCTAAGAATTTTCCGTGGTTAGAGGAGCATAAGCTTGGACCGCAACCTGTGCTGCCTGGAACTGGCTACTTAGCAATTGCAACCGAGGCTGCTCGTCAATTTTTCCACGACAAGCTGACGATCAATGGGGCGTTCCGATATTTTTTTCCCAATGTTAGCATCACATCTGCATTAAACATCCCACCTTCCGGATCCCAAGTTGAGATTGTTACCACAATGAAATTCGCCACTATAACTGCTTCGATTAGGTCCAAAACGATCGCAGAGTTCACAATATCGTCTATTCAAGCTGGCAATTGGACGAATCATTGTGTCGGAACTGTCACAAAGAAAAAAGCTATTGCCATGGCCCCAAGATTCGATGAAAGTAAACTACAAGAGCCAAAGGCCGCTCGAACTTGGTACCGTGGTTTCCAAAAGGTTTCGCTTAATTATGGACCGGCTTTCAATGGGTTAAGTGATATTCGTACCAATCCAGCTCTGGAAGAAGCCGTTGCGAACACTGAACTCTGTCCCGAAGGTGTCTCTGAACATGATTCTGCATATATAGTACACCCCGCAGCGATGGACACCTGCATTCAAGTTGCACTGATTGGAGCACACAAAGGCTCCTTAGCCGGCTTAAGAAGATCATTTGTTCCAACATCAATGGCTAATGTCTCCTTATGGTCCTGGAGAGATGATGATCACATCACTCAATTGACCCCTGGAAAAGGCAAGGTCCTTGCACATGCAGAGTTCTTTAGTCTACGTGCCATGAACGGGTGGTGCCAGCTTTTCTCACCTGAAGGCAAGCCATTGTTCGAGATTGAAGAGCTATCATGTACTCAATACTCGGAAGCCCTTGATGACCTTGGAACGATGGATCGTCACCCATACCTTCGCACTGTATGGAAGCCAGATGTCGATAAGATGATCTCCAACTTGACTGATGATTCTCTTCTCGATCTTATTGTCCACAAACGTCCTGGATTTAACATCTGTGAGATTTTAAATACAGAATCAATGATTTCCGACAATCTTCACAAAGTTCTTGAAAGTGGTTCATCCCTTCGTCGGTACAAAACTTATACTATTATGACTCTCGGCGACGTTGATATAGAGCCAATAAAAATCAAGTATGAAGCTTTCCCCGGTGTTGTAGTGCAGAAGTTGGTTCTAGACGATGTCTCGGAGACGTTCTTTGATTTGGTCATTGTGCCTCAATTTTCTAGCGACGAGATTGATTTAACCAAACTCAAAGGTCTATTAATACCAGATGGAAACATGCTGCTTTATAGTTCAGAGTTCAAGAATGGCAATACAGTCAAAACAGATCTTCAATTGGCCGGACTCTATACACTTCTTGAAGATCAAGAGTCTTTGCTAATTAGTCCCCATCAAAGGACCAGTTCTGTCCTGCCAGCAGGAGAGATTGTACTTGTCACAAGAACTCCTCCAACAGTATTCGACTCTCATATCTATACTGGATTGTCAAAGAGTGGAAGGTCAATCACCTCAATGCCCCTACAAGATTTCAAATCCCACGCTCATACAAAAGCAACCTACGTTTTTATTGTGGAGTCTGAGTCTAGTCTATTCCATGAATCTTTGACGAGCCAAGAGCTAGCAACGATACAGTCAATCGCAAGTGAAGCGACAAATATACTATGGGTTACTCATGGCAATCTTCTGGCGGGAGGCGATCCTAATGCTGGAATAGTCATTGGACTAGGCCGCTGTCTTCAGACAGAGCATCCAACTCTTACTTTCAAAACTTTGGACTTGGATCATCGAGATCCTATACAGACTATCTCCAACATAACAACCATTCTGGATGCAGCTGACAGTGGAGACGAAGATAAAGAGTTCATGGTCAAAAATGCTATTTTCTATGTCAGCAGACTTTCTCAAGACCCTCTACTGGATCAACAGTTTGTTGCTGGGGTTGAAACAGAGCCAAGAATGATCCCATATGAGCCAGAGAAATGTGTCAGGTTGGGTATCGAGCGCGTCGGTATTTTTGATACGATACACTTTAAGGATGATGAGTGGGAAGCTTCACTTAAATTTGGAGAAGTCGAGGTAGATGTGAAAGCAGTCGGTTTGAACATGAAGGTAAAAGACTCCGAGACTTTTCTGGTTTCTCAAAGCTAAGCTATTACAGGATTTCGCAACGCTTCAAGGAACTTATAATTCGGAAATACTGGGTCTTGAGGGTGCTGGTGTAGTCAGAAGCATCGGTCCTGGGGTCACAAATGTTGCCATAGGCGATCGAGTAAGCTGGGCTGGCTTTGGAAACTTCCGCAACATCGAAAGATATGATTCCAGATTCCTCCAGAAACTTCAACCAGAGGAGACCTTCGATCAGATGACAAGTATTATGATGCCATTCTTAACTGCTATATATGGATTAATACATCTTGCCAAGCTTCAGCCGGGAGAATCGGTACTTATCAACTCTGCTACTGGAGGTGTTGGACTCGCAGCAATTCAGATCGCAAAAATGATTGGTGCTGAAATTTTCGCTACTGTTGGAACTCCAGAAAAGAAGAAATTCTTGATGCAAGAATATGGTCTCCGGGATGATCATGTCTTATCATCAAAAGACGCAAGCTTTGCAGCTGAAATTATGCAGACTACAGGTGGCCGTGGAGTTGATGTATCACTGAACTCACTTGTTCGTGAACAGTTGAGAGCCACCTGGAACTGTATAGGACACCACGGTCGTCATATTGAGCTCGGACAGACCGATATTCTAGATCAAGGTATATTGGAAATGAGTCCTTTCAAGAGAGGCGCTTCTTTTATTGCCATGGACTTGGTTCTTGTTTTCGAACACAAGCCAGATCTTATTTCTGAGTAAGTTGCTACATTCACGACGGGATCTTTTCACACTGACATCAACAGGATCTTGCGTGAAATCATGCAATACTATCGAGATTGTAAGATTCAAACTCTTCCAAATCTATCGGTTTTCCCTGCTTCTGCAATTGGCCAGGCTTTTGAAGAATTTGGCAAAAACAGTAGAATTGGAAGGGTTGTTATCAGCTTTGACACTGAGAAGATCAATGTAAGTTATTTCATGGTTCATTCAAGATGGTGCTGATCAGATGCGTCACAGTTTGCGAAGAAGAAGAAGTCAATTGCTTTCAAGTCAAATGGTTCATACCTACTTGTTGGGTGTCTTGGAGGCCTTGGTCGATGTTTGGCTCGTCACATGGTTGAAAAGGGCGCTCGTCACCTGATTTTCCTTGGGCGCTCTGGTGAAGACCGACCTGAAGCCGCATCCATGATCAAAGATTTTAGAAACGATGGAATCACTGTGGATGTAGTGAAAGGGGATGTTACTAGAATTTCTGACGTCCAAAAAGCAGTCGATTTGGCTGCCGGTCCAATATTCGGTGTTGTGCAAGGTGTAATGGCTTTGGATGTGAGTTGACTGAAATGTGGTATTTGTTGAATGAATTACTAAACTATGAAATAGGATCGTCTATTCACAAGCCATGATCTAAATAGCTGGGAGTACGCCGTTCGTCCTAAGGTCACAGGGACTTGGAATCTTCACAATGCCGTTGCAAGCCACTCTCTAGACTTCTTCGTCATGCTCGGATCATCATCTGCTTTATCTGGCTTCCCAACACAAAGCAATTATTGCGCAGGAAATTCTTTCCTCGAATTCTTTGCGAGATACCGTCAAAATAAAGGTCTACCAGCAACCACCATCTCACTCACCGTCGTCACCGAAGTTGGATTTGTGAGTCAAAATGAGAGAATCGAAGATGGTCTAGCTAGAACAGGAGTTCATACCATCAACGAAGCTGGTGTCATTGATCTCATCGATACTGCCATGATGAAAGCCCCCTCCTCATCCTGGAACTTGGATCCACTGGCCAACAACTTCATCGTAACCGGCGTTGAGCCCCTCCAATTAAGTGCCAATCTCGACATTGACAGTATGCCATTTTGGCGACAGCCACGCATTGGACCTGTTTTGAACGCGATCCTGGCAAAGAAATCAGGGAACGAAATTGGTCCTGGGCAAAGCAAACGCAGACTTGTATTACCCGATATCTTGGAGATGATAACAGAGAAATTTTCCCAGACATTCAACGTGGCTGTTGAAGATATTGATCCCGCAACTGAAGTAGTGAGGTTTGGTATGGATAGTATGATTGGAACGAGCTTAAGAACGTGGTGTTATAAGACTCTGGGGGCTGATATTGCAGCATCGGAGTTTATGAGCTTAAATTTGACGGCGGAATCATTGGCGAAGAAGATTTATGATATAAGAAAGGGCTGATAGAGGAAGTAAACACAGCTCAGATTTTGATTGGAATTCTTTTTGGGTTAGTATTTGGTTAATGTATTCGGTTAGGGTGTATAGTTTGTCTTGTTTTTCGAAGTCATTTTGGATTTAATTTCAAATATATCGAGTTCATGCATATGAGTTTGTGTGGTTTATCTAGTATATTGAAGTAAATGAACAAACGTAGATGAACATGAAAGTAAGTCTCTTTTACTTACAAAAAATAGGAAATGAAGGTATGATACTATCTTTCTATCCCTCCGCATATCACATTGGTCTAGATGTAGAGTAGTGGGGGTGATCACATATCTTTTTAAAAACTTTACTTTCTTCACAGTAGCCAATTTCTATTGAATCCGGCCAGTTTTCGAATGACAAGTCCCCCAAGACCACGTGACTTTTTATTCCACCACCACCAAAAAAATAGTACCGACCTTGCGGGATAATGATTTTCCACCGACAAGTCGTTCGAAAACACTTCACATCAAATACCTAGGAGGTGCAGGGATGGTTTTCCAGACAAGAAATGCTTTTGTGGTTGTCACATGATTAACTTAGCTGGCAGGAAATTGGCAGAAACGAGAAAATCAAGCAAGCAATGGCTATAGGATATCCACCGCCTGCCACTAAACCTACATTCTATGGCTCAACATCCATGGCCGTAATTTTGTACTTTCGCAATCACGCGTGCCACAAAAGTACCCAAGTCACCTTGAATGCCGGTGTAGGCCGGTGTAGCCAGAATCATGAAAAATATACTTTCAAACACCCTATGCTTAAAGTCTCGCCTCGGCCACCTTCAAGCATCCCAAACATCTCCGGCTCGGTGACCGTGTCCCAAAAACAGACCTTCGGTCTCCGAATGAGTCTCCATGGTTAATCTTCGGATTCCATGTTCTATTCCACCATGGATATTGACCCACATCACAGAGTTTGAGAGTGTATGCGTCAACACAAACAAAGCCGGTCTATCTGCAAGACTCGATCTTGAGTTACTTTTCGTTAATGGCGGGGATCTCGTGGTTTAAGTAAGTACCGGCAGAGGAAGGAGGTGCGAATAGTAGTCATCATTTCATACGCACGTATGTAATCAACATATCCTTCATAGACCATAGCATAAATGATTAAAAAAAACAATACTCAGACCCAATACTTCAATTAACACTGCTATCATGACTCAAACTTCTCAAATGAAAGTTGTAATAGTAGGCGGATCGATCGCAGGCCTAACCCTCGCACACTGTCTATCACGCTATGGAATCGACTACATCATTCTCGAGCGCCGCCACGATATAGCGCCACAAGTAGGTGCTTCAGTAAGTTTGATGCCTAATGGATCACGAATCTTAGATCAATTGGGAATGTTTGATGCGGTTTCGGAAAACATTGAGCCGTGTGTTTTTATGCAGACATGGGATGAAAATGGGAGGTTGCTTTCTGAAACTGATGCGCCGATTTTGACGGGAAAGAGGTATGTGATTTTCAATTTGAGAAGGTAGATTGCAGTGATTAGATTAAAGGACTGATTTGAGAAAAGATTGGGTTATACGATTACGTTCTTGGAAAGGGAGACACTTTTGGAAATTTTGTATCGACACCTTCCCGATAAATCGAAAGTTCTGACTGGCAAATATGTCAGGTCAATTGAGCAGGATAGTAAAGAAGCGGTTGTAGTTTGCGAAGATGGATCAAGATATTCTGGGGATGTGATTGCAGGTGCAGATGGTATCCATAGTACTATAAGATCAGAAATGCGACGACAGATCGCAAAGGAGGGAACAACAAAAGATCTTGAAGCCTTGAAAAGAGATGAAATTGCTCTTTCGGCAGAATATAGTTGTTTATTCGGTATTTCTAAACCAATTCCAGGATTGGAAATCGGACATACGCATCGCAGTTCAGGAAAGGGCGCTTCGACTCTGTTGTTTGGTGGCGTGGATGGAAAATTATATTGGTTTCTGTTCACCAAGAATGAAGAAAGGACATTTGGCGATGGCATTCCGCGGTATAAAAAAGGAGATGAAACTAATCATGTAGCAAAATACATGCATCATCACGTATCGGGCAACATTCTCCTTTCTGAAGTGTGGAAAAATCGTATCGTTGCAAATTTCGTCACCATCGAGGAAATGGAGAATGAACATTGGAATTGGAATCGCGTTGCATGTCTTGGAGATTCTATCCATAAGGTTCGTGTCTAATTCTTCGAGATGACAATCTCTTTCTGTGCTAATAAAGAATCGTTAGATGACACCAAATCTCGGCCAAGGGGCAAATTGTGCAATTGAAAGTGCAGCAGAAATGGCTAATAGTCTATCGAAAGCGCTGAGGGACGACGGTAGTAAACCTACTATTGAAGATATCAATAGCGCTCTATCGCTCTATTATCAGAAACGTAACGTAAGAGCAAATTTGATCGTGAAAGCAGCAAACAAATTCACTCGTGTAGAAGCACTTGCTACGACGGGTGATTGGGTCGCATCTATGTTTATAATTCCACGCTTGGGAGATATTCTTGCCGACCGAGGTGCAAAGGTTCAGGTTGGAGCTACGAAATTGGACTGTCTCCCGATACCAAAAAGAGCACTGGAAGGGACAATGCCTTGGAGTACAAACTCTGGTATTGGAAAGGAGGAGAATCGAAAGCGAAGAGCCCAGCTTGCATTGCCATTGATTCTCATCGCTCTTTGCTTCTTCTGGGATAAAACCCCAGAACCAAAGGGATATTCAGTGATGAAATCCTTCTCAGAGGTGAAATTGGACATGCTGAGCTCTATTGTCAATGCCATACCACTTGCAACCATCTGGACAATTGAAAGTTACCGTCGCGGCAACGCTCTCACCATAGCGAATATCTTGTAAGTCACCTTCACTTCCTGGCATATTTTTAACCTACTAAGAGAATTAAAACAGCCCTACCACATTCCTTTTGCTGGCCCAGAAGTTTGGGATCGAACGCATCGCTCCAATCTATTTCTTTTTTCACTATGTTCAATCACCGCAGGAAAATTTTGCGGCCCTTGATAACCGACTGACAAATATGGCTTTTGCAAAAATATTGCCTCTGGCAATACTTTTGATCTTCTTGGGTCCCTCCTATGCCATATGGAGCTCTATCGAGCTTGAGTCTGCGCAATGGATATACGACAATGCTTGGTATTGGTATCCAGTCTACTTGACCATTTTCTTGAGAATTTTCAATTTTATCGTGAAAGACACTACTCGACTAAACAGGATATACAAGCCTACAGCAGATCTGACGTATCTACGGATTTCATACAGCATTTCCATCGATATTTGTGCAGCGTTCCATCTGTACGGAAGCCTCAGTAATTCAACATCAATAGCTTTCCTCACTCAAGAGCTGCAACCTTCAATCCAGCCAACCCAGGCTATTCTGGGTGCTATTTCGGAGCTTTGGGCGACGAAGCAGACCTCTTTATACGGTGCCGCATTTTATTGGACATTTCTTCATTTCGCCGATTTAAAATTCGTCGGAAAGTTAAAGAAAAGTTGGCTTTTGATTTTGACGATATTTCTTTCTTCTACCTTTTTGGCGGGGCCAGGTGCAGGCTTGATAGTAATGTGGGCGTGGAGAGAGGAGATAATGGCGAAAAAACATGTAATCCTCGAGTAAATTGGATGTTGGGTGGTAAGCACGGCAAATATCACAACAATCATGTCAGCGACGACTATAGCCTTGCTTGAATGATTCCATGTATAAAATTGATTGTAGTAAGGTGATACAAAGAGAACGGACGGATAGTTGAATGAGTTAATCGATATCTGTGTTGTTTTGATGAGAAGTAGATGGCCCTTGATTGTAGAAGTGACAATCTGAACAATAATTTATCATTAGCTCGTCAAATTAGAGCTCAAGGGACTTCAATTTTCAATTCTGAGGCTCGGTGGCATTCGTTGCTGGGGACCCAATAGTCCTGGAAAATTCCCCCAAAGTTAATCCCCACCTGCTTCGGAGATTTATAATGAACACCGAAGGCAACCGACCAAACGTGCAGCGGTACGAGCTCCACACATATGTATCGATGAATTCCAAATAATGTGTCACAGAACCCTCCATTTCCAAACCAATCTGGAAAAATGTATCAAAGATTGAAGGAAATCAATTTTCGAAATCCTCTGGAGTTGGGATGGAACAGCATCTTTTTGATCGTAGGATTCCTTATTCTAGCTGTCATCTTAATTGCATGGACTCAGAGGCCCGATGAGGAGTTGCTGCTCGAGAGATTAAAAGATCTTGATTTACCGATTGTAGGAGTGGGACCAAATGTCAATGTTAGTGAGTCGCTAGAAATCGGCACTCAAACTGTAAGCTCTGAAACTCCGGAATAACATACTGCAAATACTAATCGTACAAAGTACCCAAATTCGCCATACGTTGTACCGGCGGATCGCGTTCCCATTGTCATTCTGCCAAACTCAGTCATCAACATCATAAAGTCTCTCCCAGAAGCAAGAATATCATTTGAAAAAGAAGTATACGCTCGACATCTGGCTCATCTCTTGCTCAAAAAAGACCAGAAAATTTTCTCCGAACCGATTCTTAGTTCAATCAAGCAGGACCTTACTCGAAATATTTCGAAAACCCTTGATACGTTATGGGAAGAGGTAGAATACGCATTCGAAAAGAACATCGAAACTTTGCCAGACAATGACGAAGGATGGAAGAACGTGTCAGTGTATGGAAAGGTATTGAATGTGGTTGCATTGTTATCTGGAAGAGTATTCGTTGGTGCACCGTTGTGCCGCGAGGAAGAGTGGATCAAAGCGACGATTGCATACACGATAATCCTCGGGGTAACAGTTGGAATGCTCTGGAAACGCCCTTGGTGGCAACGTAGAGTTCTGGCACCTCTATATTTCCGAACTTTGGTTGGTGTGCACAAGAAAGCCGAAGAGCTGTTGAAACCACTCCTCGAACGCGAAGCCGCACTCGATCCATCAGAGTGAGAAAAGAAAGCCGAAGAACAAAACGATGGACAGCTTATCAGATGGTTACTATCACATACCCCGCAAAAGGGTGGAAAGATTGATGTGAAGCAATTAGCCCATGATCAATTGACAGTGAGCTTAGCTGCTATTCACACCACCAGCATTACAATATCCCATCTCTTTTATGACCTGGCAACCTATCCCGAACATGTAGCTCCGCTCCGAAAAGAACTCGAATCAGTTATTGCCGAACACAAAACAGCTGGGGGAAATGGAAAATTGAGTAAGGTGGAATTGACCAAATTGTGGAAAATGGATAGTTTTATCAAAGAGTCGCAGAGGCTTAACCCACCAATTCTTAGTAAAGAATCCACCCCAAGAGAGACTTGTTGAGACTAACTCATGATTGTCCCGATTAACAGTCCAGATGCGTCGGTATCTCACCTCTCCACTGACTCTACCTTCGGGTCATATCCTTCCATCAGGAACATTTTGTGGAGTCGATGCACAAATGACAAATCGCACGGTTCCATACTATGAGGCTTCTCCAATAACGCACCAACAAGCACCATTCGACACATTTGATGGATTCCGCTTCAGCAAACTGCGATCTGTGCCAGGAAATGAAAATCGATATCAATTTGTTACGTCCAGTACAGAGAGTTTGAACTTTGGGCACGGTACGTTCTTCATACATCTCGACACATCCTTTGATTTATGCTTATCGAACAATGAATTAGGAACCCATGCATGCCCTGGGCGCTTCTTTGCAAGCAATGAGATCAAGATTGCTTTTGCAGAGGTTTTGTTGAAATGGGACGTGAGACTTAAACCGGGAGAAGGAAGGCCAGCAAATTTATATACTGACACAAACGTGATGCCGAACATGAAAGGAGAGGTGCAGATGAGAAGAAGAGAGTTAATCTGAGAGTCGATGAATGAGAATTGTTTGAAAGATATTTTTTTGTCAAGCAGAGATTATATATGCGCTTGCTATGAAATCATGATCTACAGTAGACCCTCTCTATAAGGATAACCTCTTTATAAGGATTTATTTTTCGGTCCCAGTTTTTTTAGGCCTAAATGTGACCTGTATGATCACGTGTATCATTACTGGGACCAGTAAGATCGTTAGCATATGACCATCACATGATAGATATATCAGCATTTTAGTCACTTTTTTGTTAAAGTGGAGATTATATAACCCGATCGGGACTAATCGAAAGTGAATTACTACTGGGTCAGGATTAGTCGGATACCTCCCTACAAGGATACGTCCCTATATCCTTAAAAAAGACCATAAAAACGGTATCCTTATAGAGAGGTTTTGCTGTACTCAATTACAGTTGTGATGTGTGATGTTAGAAAGTTTCACGGAAAAATTCCGAAGTGGGCCGGGATCATAATTCCGCGCCGTCCGTTCAATACCTCCAAAAATCCGTAAGTGGTATTGGAGAGTCTTGAGTTACTGTTGCTTGACATTATTTAATAAACGTCTAGAGGTCGCAATTGAATTTCAAAAATCCCCACAAAAATCCCATAAGCAACAAATCTCACAATTTTCATTACTCGTATATTTTCAACAAAATAATCAAACAAGTACTAATATTAATAAAGAATCAATCTATCTACGAAGTATGCCTACCAATCTATTCAGTAACCTTAAACTCCTCACAAGCCAGTTCGCATAAATCTTTAGCCGCAGCACCACCCAATATCTTCAAAACAGGAAGAGATACGCCCACCTCCTTCAAGAACCAACTTCGAATCTCGACTGCAATCAAAGAATCAATACCCAATTGCGTCAAAGGTGCATTCTCATCGATTGATCCCGAATCTGCCTGCAAGATAAGCTCCAACTGCTTCACGAAGCATTTCTGCATAACACCTAATACCTCATCCTTTGTTTGCGCTTTTGCAAGTTGTTCCTTGGTCGGCACTTCAACCTCACCTCGAGAGTCGCTCTCCTCATTGGTGAAATCATTCATAACGAATGCGAATCGAGGATTAGCATGCCATCGAGGTTTATCGCGTTCTTCACCCGTTAAGGGCGCGACCATACCAATAATGATTTCAGGACAACGATTACTAGCTGGGTGTCCTGATTGCACTGCTTCAGATAATACTTGGAGGAATTCATGTTCGGGAATGGTGAGATAATTATAACTGCGCAAAGCAGATTCGGTGAATCGACCTGAGCGTTCAACATATCCAACTCCGAGAATCATACCAATATGAATGACTGATGCGACACCCCCACGTTTGCGACGTTGCTCTGCGAGTGAGGCCATATACTACGGATTGTTAGTCGAAGAATGTCGTAGAAGATGAGAAAAACAATGACCACGTACCATATTTGCGGCGGCATAATTCGATTGTCCAGGAATTCCGTTGACGGCAGCCAAACTGGAGAATAACACGAAGAAGTCGAGTTCCAATCCGAATACAGCATCAATATTGATAGTACTGAGCACTTTAGGGCAAATGACCCGCTCGAGTGTTTCAAAAGGCATATCTGAGAATGGTTTGTCATCCAAGACCATACATCCGTTCATCACTCCTGCGATTGGCGGCATTGTCTTGATGGTCTCTTCACGCAATTTGGTGACTGCTGCCTTGTCGGTAAAATCAATGGTATAGACGAGAACAGTCGCACCCATTCTTTGCAATTCTTGTTGCCATGGAGTGCCAGATTTGACGGATCTGCAAGGCGTTAGTATTGATTGTTGAAGCAGTACATCCCAAGGAGTTTGTAACAAGAGCCTCTGACTTACCGACTACCAATAATGATATATCTAGCCCCAGCTCCAACCATCCATCTGCAGATTGATTGTCCCAAATCTCCTGTCAAACCTGCTAATAAGTAACTCTTATTCCTGTCAAATATTTGGTTTTGGGAAAATGGCTTGATATCAATAGTCAGAGTTGTGTTCTTAGTCCAATCTACGATGGAAAGTGGAGAGAATGAAGAAACATGACCATGTTTCAAGCTTGAGGCATCCAGTAAAATTCTTCCTTCAATATCCTTTGTTGTAGTTGAATCTGCATAAGATACAACATCAGCAAGGATTGTTGATGGGTTAACAGAAGATGGAGACTTTTCTGGCATAACACTCAGGAAACTATCAATTTCGATTATGCTGGTAGATCTTGTCAACGCCTCTTTGACATGTTTGCCGGTACCACTAATGTCGACGAATGATTGAATTGAGACTGGTAGTAAGTCTCGGATGGCACGTTTAGACAAAGTGGGATGAACTTTTATGCAGTTTTGAATTGACGTGGTAGACGACTTGGTGCTTGCAATATTTGAGATGGACTTTGCACCCGCTTCAGCTATTGACTCCACGGCTTGACTCAATGCAAAGCTTGGTTCGTGAAGCAAAACGCTTGAGGCACCTTTGTTCAATATCTGTTTTGCTAAGAGGTAAGCCATAGCACTTTCGAGATACTCAGGAGTAACTCGACTGGCTGGAATGGCCCAGTCTTTGGGAACAGTGACGAGTGACTGGTTCGACGCAGAGAGGGCGAGGATTGATGATCCGGAGTTTGTCGTTCCTAGGATGATGTAAAGGAAATTACCGTCGATGTTCACGCCATACAGAGACGAGAAGGAGACATAAATTTCCAACTCGTTTTCGCTATCCAGATGATTCATGACTGCCTCTTGGACTTCAAGGTTAAAGCGATTGCCGACAGAAGGAGGTGTGATTGACACTGTTTTTGATGCCAAAGCGACCTCTTCCGTGATGACACGACGTGTAGAGTTCAATACGTCATTCAATTTCTTGATCGGTTTCACTCTCGGAAGATATAATTGCCCATTTTCATAGATCATCTCTGGCTCAATTGACCACAACAAATTCTCTTTGCGTGAATCTAATAGGTTGGTTGCAACCTCAAGTCGAACTAGTGTCTCCCCAATTATCTTAGCAGCATTTCCCTTCAAGTCGACATCCAAAAATTGCAAGTTCAAGTGAGGCATTTCAGAAATGATAGATCGACCTAATCCTATTGCCATGTTGGCGTATGGTTCATCAGCTTTGCATCCTGTGGTTACCCAGAGAACGGATTCGGCGGAGTTGATCACAGTCTGGATACCCTTCAAACGTTCTGCATTCATTGATTTGAAGATGGGTTCGTCGAGATCTGCAACACTCAAAATTGTGGTTCCAAATGGAATTGTGAGCTTTGATGCCTCTTCCCAGGTGGCAAGAACAGTTGTCTTACGTGTCTCCCAGGATGGAATATCTTGTTTTATCGTCTCAACAAGTGACTGAGTGGCAACACTTGATCCACCGATAACAATGAGGTCCTTTCCTGTAGATTCCGGATGATATTGAAGCGGTTCTCGAAGCTTTTGGACATCGTCATCAAGGGCCTGACTAAGAATTACAGAGACCGTGTAACGCGATTTATCTTTGAAATCATTGACAATAGCATCAACACCTGAGAATCCAGTCTTTTTCAGAACTGCATCCCATTCTGGTGGTGAGATAGTGGGACGATATGGTCGCCCATCTGCACCTCCGAGCCACCAACCAGGTAAACCAGCCATGAGGAATCCAGTTCGTTCGAGATGACCAGTACATTCTAAAAGACAAAGATATCCACCGGGCTTCAAGAGTGTCCGGACGTTTCTCATGGTCTTCTCAAGAAACTCGGTCGCATGAAGAACATTTGATGCAACGATGACATCGAAAGAGTGAGCTTCGTACCCCTGCTCCAAGGGATCTTTCTCGCAGTTGAGGAGACTGAATGTCATGCGGTTGGCATAGTCACTGAAAACTTCTCTAGCTTTCATAAAAAAGCCAGTCGATATATCCGTGAAAGTATAATGAGCAAATGCATCCCCAATTCCTGTAAAGATACCTTTGGTAGCCCCTCCAGTTCCTGCACCAATCTCCAGGACACGCATTTTTGGGTAGCGATGCCCGATCTTCTTCATTGCCGCTGTGACGAATTGATTTGAAGTGGCCATTCCAATACCTTCAGTGTACAATCTGTCAAGCAGTCCGTTTGGTAACATATGTTCCAACATCGTCGTTGTACCTCTTACAACATCAGGGAGATTATTACCTACAGCCTGCATCAATTCGAGATCGACACATTTTGGATATTTAGCAGCCATAGTAATCAGTTCTTGAAGATCATCGTGGTTCCACTCGGGCTTTATCGAAGGATGTGTTCCTTTGGAAACAAGATCCGTGACGTGGTTGATCCAGTTAAACAAAGGACGGTGATGGCTTGGGACATCCTCAGGCTTAATCTCGGACATTAGGTGACGCATGTAAGCATAAGAAAGTCTTTCGCCCAAATCGATCAAGTGAAGTGCTTTTGGATCATCATCTTCAATATCAACTTCGGAAATGATGCCTCCCGAGACATCAGCCGCCCATAACGTTTCAAGGTATAATTGTCGATCTTGAGACGGTCTTGCTGCTGTAAAAGATTGCATTTGCAATCCTTCGATTTGAATCTCGATTTCGTTGGTCACTGGATCAAAAACATCAACGTCGCCAACATAAGTGGCTGCATCATTAGCAGTGGTGGGTGTGACTTCGGTAATATATCCATCCATTCCGGCCAGGGATGTCTCCTTCTCGAATGCTGCTTCGCAAAGCGCAATGTTGAAGCTCATCTTGGCAATTCTTCTTGGCAAATATGGTGTCCAGAAGCGCTCATCACCAGGACTTGCAAATGCCGCTAATGTTGCATGTAATGTCATGTCCAAAAACGCCGGATGTATCAATAATCCTGTATCAGATAAACATCTTCTACCTTCGAGCGAAGAGATATGCATTCGGCGTTGACCTTTTTCAATGCCTCGGAAGATTCCAGTAAACTCAAGACCAACATTAGCCAAGCTGTCATAGAATCGATCCACGTTGAGTGGGCCAAGCACTGGCCGTACGGGTGAGCGAATAGACATTGCGTCGGGAGATGGAGTTCCAAGCGTCATCTGAATGCGACCCGAGAAGATCATTGACATTGGTTTGCCATTTGGCGCAGCAGTACACCAGAAATCTGCGAAGACAATCTCGTCACTACCACTGGCACTTGAAGATGTAGGTTTGAGTGCAAACATAACCTCGACTGCTGCATTGTTCTCCTCGAGATTGATGGCCCTTTCAATGTCAACTTGATGAAGCTCAACCAGACGGATTGGCTTGCCATTAGCAAGCACCTTTGAAGATTCCAAAGCCATTGAGCAGTAAAACGCAGCAGGAACCAAGGTTTGGCGTTGGAATTTGTGTCCAGAAACCCATGGCAGCTCGTCGAGTTTGAATATATTTCGCCAGCGATACTCCATATCTGTGTCATCAGTGCACCTGATACCCAAGAGCTCGTGGGGTGGGTCGACTCTGTTACGATAATTGCGAGAAATTCGAGACTCGAACCAGAAGGTACGGCTATGGTCCCATGAATAGGTTGGTAGGTCCTTCAAAAGCTTAGGAGTTGCCACCTCACCGCCTGAGATAGTATCAAGGTATTTCTTGAAAGTTGTTTTCTTTCCATTTATGTGATTCAACAAGAACCCTACTGCACTGGCAAATGCGATCGAATCATTCTCTCCACGGGATAGCACTCCTGAATATGGCACAACCGCATTGACAGCATGCTTGAATGTTTGTGCCACCGGTCCTTTAAGTGCGGGATGCGGTCCTACTTCAATTGCAGCATCGAATGGACCAAATTCTTCTGCAGCTATGCTGACGGCCTCAAAAAATCTGACTGGTGAGACCAGATTGTCTAGCCAGTATGGTGTCTCAAGTTCGGAAGATACATTGGACATGTTCTTTAAATTTACACTCGAAATCCATGTGCAATCTGTTGAGCTGGGCTTAGGAGATATCTTGCAGGTAGCAAGAGATCTTGTGTATGGTTCTGAGCAGGGTAACATGTGATCGGAATGATACGCAGTATCAACTTTGAGAACCCGGGCAAACACACCCCCGTCGTCGAGGTTCGTCTTTGCTTTTTCGATAACATCTTTGTTGCCACTGAGAGTGACTGTCTTTGGAGCATTGCTGGCCGCAATGGAAATTTTGCCTTGGTATTCTTCACCAGCGCAGAACTCAAGAGCCTCGTCAAAGCTCAATCCTGCCGCCATCATCAACCCTTCTTCTCCACCCTTACCTTTTGCAAGGTGTGCATGAAGGCCACGATAGTAAGCGATACGAATGGCATCATCAGCCGTTAACCTACCTGCAGCATAAGCAGCACCAATTTCTCCGGATGAATGCCCAACTACAGCAGAGAATGTGACTCCAATCAGCTTCAACAAATCTACAAGAGCAATCTGTAGGGCTGTACAAAGAGGTTGCGAAAACTCGGCTTTTTCAATCGAGGATTTTCCGAGTGACGCGACAATTTCCTCTTTCAATGACCATTTTGGAGCATCTGGAAGCTCACGAAGTGATTTATCGAGGGAATCAATTGTCTGAGAGAATGAGGGTATATTGGTGATCAGCTCTTTTCCCATTGCTGGCCATTGTGCACCTTGACCCGTGAAAACACCCAGAATCTTCCTCGATGATTTGTCATTTACATTTGTCGAACGAGTGCCAATAGATAGATTAGAGTTCTCTTCTTTTGCTATTATGACTTTCTCAAGTTGATCTAACAAATCTTCGGTGTTCGATGCTACAAATGTAGCTTTGGTTGGGAAGTTACTTCGGCCAAGTAGGGAATACCCCAAGTCTATTAGATTGACTCCTTCATGCTCTTCGATATAATCGCTAAAGTTCGTGATGTTCTGAATTAAAGAGTCCTCGGAAATAGCAGATATCGTGAATGGAATGACTGCTGTTGATTCCAAGCCTGGTGTAGGTGAACAAAGCTCGTAACTTTCAAGAATAGCATGTGCATTAGTACCACCGAAGCCAAATGAATTAACGCTGGCACGGAGAGGACCCTCAACCATTGGCCATGGTAATGGAGCCGTGGGGACATTCAATTTTCCGTAGAAAGGTTCGATTGCCGAGTTGAGACTTTGGAAATGCAGATTAGGTGGGATAGTTTTCTCTTTCATTGCCAATCCGGCTTTTATGATACCTGCTAGTCCTGCTGCACCTTCTAGATGGCCGATTACCGTTTTTATGGAGCCAACGTGCAGGGGCTCTGAGTTGGGGGTGTCTGATCTTTGTGGAAAGAAAGCACTGCTGATTGCTTCGGCTTCAACTGGGTCTCCTGCTGGTGTACCGGTGCCGTGAGCTTCGAAGTATTGACATCTTTCCGAAGGCTTTGTACAGTCGAGTCCAGCTCGAGCATATGTCTGACGAATTAAATCGGCTTGAGATGCAGCAAGTGGCATGGTAATACCTTTCGATCTACCATCTGAATTCACACCAGTCTAGTTATAACGGATTAGCTATCGAGACATCAAAAACGGATACAAAATTATACACCTCACGAATTATATACTCAATGTCATCACCATCTTCCAGAGCATTCTTCAGAGTCTTCAGAACAATCGCCGCGGTCCCCTCACCACGTGCATATCCATCAGCTTTGGAATCCCACATCTGAGATTTTCCCGTCGGCGAAAGCATATGGAGATTTGACTCTCCAATATACATTTCTGGACCAAAGATCAAATTTGCACCAGCGGCTATAGCAGTTCGACTTTGTCCACTTCTAAGTGTCGAAATGGCATTATGAACGGCAACTAAACTTGACGAGCATGCAGTGTCAATTGTCATCGAAGGTCCTTTCCAATCAAAGAAATAAGAAATCCTATTCGACATGATACTGCGTGCTGTTCCTGTTGCTAGATATTGCGGGATATCTTCAATGTCTCGCATTAGAACATCAAAATAGTCGGCACACATGAGTCCTACGTATACTGCAGTAGAAGTGCCTTGCAATTCTTCGATCGACAATCCTGCAGCTTCTAGAGCCTCATAGACGGTCTCCAAAAGTAGTCGTTGTTGTGGATCAAGGGCTTCTGCTTCTCTTGGATTGATATTAAAAAATGGAGCATCAAATGTCGTTGGGTCTTCATTAAGAAAATATGATTTGGTTGCGTTGGTGGTTCCATGGTGTTCACCATTGGGATGATAGAAGGCCTTGATGTTGAATCGTGAGGATGGAACCTTTTGAGTCAAATCGTATGGATGATGGAGAAGGTTCCATAATTTAGAAGGTGAAGAGGCACCACCTGGGAAACGACAGCCTGTGCCTATGACGGCTATAGGTTCGTTTGGTACGGCCATGATGCAACGATTAAACACAACGCTGAAGGGAAAAACAAGGGAAGTCTGGGTATTGGCGAATGAAAACGGTTGTCGTGGATGTAGTTGATACGATTGCAGTTGAAACGATTGCAGATGAAAGATGTAATATTTTGAAAATGTGGTGTTTCAGTGGTTGATATGATATGCTTCATTGATGAAGCTTTACAATGCATAACACGTGAGTTCGGGGGTAAATTGTCATGTGTTCTGACTTGACTACTCCACTTACGGGATCCGAGTGTGTCACTGTGCGGCTCCTATGGAATCACTACCGACTTACAGCTCAAGCAAATTCAAAAGCAGCTGCTGCACCATTTCTTCTTGTTTAATGAGAGAGTCAAAGTATATCGACAACGTTGAGACTTTTTTGCTTCGTTTACTGCAGGGAGAATTTTCAAGTTTACTCATTTTACAGTTTCAATTATGCAAGCAGTAATTCAAACCGGACCTGGAATACTCCAGCTGGCTGAGAATGTACCAAAGCCATCAGTAGAGCCAGGATCGAGAAAAGTTTTGGTGAAGGTACATGCTGTAGCTCTCAATCATAGTGACTGGAAAATGGTTGATTTCTCGGCCAAACCTGGAGCTATCAGCGGATACGACATGGCTGGTGTTCTGGAAGCTATCGACGGGTCCATGAACTCAGATCTAGTTGTTGGAGATCGAGTACTAGGCGTCACGAGTATTCACGGAGGCGCATTTGCGGAGTACGTCGTTACTGACGGAGACCTGCTAGTCAAAATCCCCGAAAATATGGGCTTTCAACATGCAGCAAGCTACGGTGTGGGAATAGTCACGACCGGTTTGGCATTATACGGAAACGAGTGTTTGGCATTGAATTGGCCAAATACAGAAGGGACAGACAGTGCAGCGCCTCAGAAAACTCGCGTCGGACCCCGAGGGTGGAGCGGTGGAGACGCGCTCACGGATAACGATAACGAAATACCGCGCATTCCGGTACTTGTCTACGGGGCGTCAACTTCCACCGGGACTTTGGCTATCCAACTATTGCAGCTGTCTGGGTACGAACCGATTGCTGTATGTTCGCCTCATAATTTTGGGCTTGTACAGTTGAGAGGAGCATTGAAATGCTTTGATTATCATTCGCAGGGGTGCGGGGCTATGATTAAACAGTATACCCATAACAGATTGGAATACGCACTTGATTGTATTACTACAGCAGCTTCAATGCGTCTTTGCTACGAGGCGATAGGTGCTACTGGTGGAAAGTACGTATCGTTAGATCCATTCAACGCAAGGGTAGAACGGTCGCGTGCAGATGTCAAACCATTTTTTTGCTACGCGCTCACAATATTTGGTATACCTATTGAACTCAGTGGAGAATTTGCTCGAGATGCAAAACCCGAAGATAGGAAGCTGGCGGAAAGATTTGTAAAAACTGCTGAAAAGTTGATTGAGAAGGGAAGGTTGAAGGCCCATCCTACGATGTTAAAATCGGGGGGCTTGGGAGGGATTGCGGGTTCAATAGATCTCTTGAGGAAAGGAAAAGTATCTGGGAGCAAATTGGTGTTTAATGTTGTTGATAATTGAAATGTTATGAATTCAGGTTCAATTTTTCATAGAGTCTACCATTGGAAAGTTTTCTAGCCCAGAGCCGCGCGTACTATCCAGAGATCTCGCGTTGATATTTTTCCGTTTGACTTTTGAAAGCTAAAGATAAGTCAAATACCTCATTTTCTAACCACCCCTCTTTTAAACTACTTTAAAAATTTATATCATATAATATTTAAATATTAATA